>CAUYTI010007428.1:0-24806 GCA_963575145.1 Galago senegalensis | reverse complement strand
CTTCATGTTCACATGGATGGAGCTGGAGAATGTTCTTCTGAGCAAAGTATCACAAGAATGGAGAAAAAAGTATCCAATGTACACACCCCTATTATGAGACTAATCTAAACCTTTTATATGAAAGCTATAACCAAATAGCCTAAGAACATGTAGAGGGGGGAGGGAGAATGAAGGGGGGATTGGGAGGAGGAAGGGGGTTTGGAGGGATCACTTCTGAGGTTTGTCTTATAGGGGTACAGGTGAATCTTTCTAAGAGTAGAATGTGAACATTTTACAGCAATAACTAAGAAAATGACATGAAGGCTGTGTTGCCCAGTTCTATGGAAGTATTTCAGAATGTATGTGAAAACCCCACACTGTACCCCAGAAGAGCATTAATGTACATAGTTAACATTCAATATAAAAAGTAAAAAAAAAATAAAAATAAAATTTTTATTGCAACCAATTCATAATTGTCAGGTCATGGTAGAAGCCCAAGTGCCCATAAATCCACAAATGGATCAATAAACTGTGGTATATTTACACCTTGGAATATTATGGAGTCTTAAAGAATGATTGAAACTTTACCTCCTTCCTGTTTACATGATGGAATTGGAAAATGTTCTTCTTAGCAAAATATCTCAAGAATTGAAGAAAAATTATTCAATGTTGCCAGCCTGATTATGAAACTAATTTATAGCTGTGAAAGCTATAACCTAATTGTAGTCTAAGAATATTGAGAGGGGGAAATAAAGTAGAGTGGTGGATTGGTGGAGGGAGGGATCACCTATATGGTTAATCTTACAAAGGTACAGGTTAATCTTTCTAAAAGTAGAATAAAACATCTGAATACAATAACTAAGAAAATGACATGAAGGCTATGTTAACCAGTTTGAAAAAAATCTCAATTTGTTTATGAAAACACCACACTGTATACCATGATTGCATTAGTGTGCACAGCTATGATTTAATAAAAAAAAGTGATCCCATTTCATTTTGGTCAAGAGACGTTAACAGAAACTTCTCTGATGAAGATAGAGTCATGGTCTACAGACACATGTGAAAATGCTCATAATCATTAATCATCAGAGAAATGTAAACCAAAAGTAGTCTGAGATACCATCTAACTCCAGTAAGAGTAGTCCACCTCAAAAAATCATAAAACCACTGATTTTGGCGTGGATTTTGATAAAAGTTATCAGTCCTGCACTGCTTCTGGGAATTCAAGCTAGTACATTACTTTTGGAAGGAAGTTTGGAGAACATTCAGAGATCTAAATATAAATCTTCCATATAATCCTGCAATTACTCTTCTAGGTGTATATCTAAAGGAAGAGAAACCATTTTGAAATAAAGATATTTGCAGAAGATTTTTGATTGAAGCTCAATTCATAATTGCCAAATCATGGAAGAAGCCCAAGTGTCCATCAACTCGTAAAAGGATTAATGAATTATGGTATGTATATACCATGGAATACTATGCAGCATTAAAAACATGAAGACTTCACCTGATTTATACTTATATGGATGGAGTTGTAAAATGTTCTTCTTACTAAAGAATCCCAAGAATGGAAAAAATAATATCCAATGTTCTCAATACTACTGTGAAACCAACATAAAATTACTCACACATGCATGAGAAAATTGAAACACAACGATAGCCTAGGATGAATGAGGAAAGGGGAGCATGAGGGCAAGGGAGGGGAGTGGGTCCATAGAAGGAAAGTTGGTATGGGCACCACACCTATCAAGCATATTGCAAGTACAAGTTTCATCTATCAGTTGTAGAGCATAAATGTCTTACTACTGTAATGGGGTAAATGAGGTAAAGGCTATATTGATTAGTATGATGTAAGCAATTCAATTTGTAAAAATAATCAACACATTGAATCCTATAATGGCATAAATGTACTTATGGTATATGTATGAACAAATTAATTA
Source organism: Galago senegalensis (assembly GCA_963575145.1). Classification (NCBI taxonomy): domain Eukaryota; kingdom Metazoa; phylum Chordata; class Mammalia; order Primates; family Galagidae; genus Galago; species Galago senegalensis. Next base: position 22,887 of record CAUYTI010007428.1, on the reverse strand, counting down.
AAAATAATAGCTGGACATTGAGGCAGATGCCTGTAGCTCAAGTTACTGGGGAGACGGAGATAAAAGAATCACCTGAGTCCAGGTGGTGGAGGTTTCTGAGCGCTGTGATGGAATAGCACTCTACTGAGAGTGACAAATTGAAACTCTGTCTCACAAAGGAAAAAAAAAAAAGAAGAAAGAGCATCCTATTTAAGTGTCTCTATGCAGTTTTACCATTGGAATGCAGCTTGAGTCTCACTGCTGAACAAAATCTCTACTCTTGTGTCAACCTAGTGACTGACATCTCAGTCATTAATGTAATCAATAAGACCCAAATGGGAGATCACTTCTCTGTCTGTGTCCTCATTCAAACACTTGCTGGATACCAGCTGAAGTGATCAAAAAAGTCATGTGACTTTTGCTCTTTGACCAGAAGCCTAGATATCATGACATTCCATGATGAAGTCACTACATGGTCTCCATGAATGACATCACAATGGATGTTGCCCTGGGTTTCCATTTTTTAGCTTAATCTTATTCCTGAAAAACATGCATAGTGGCTTTCTGGTTTATTGTTGGGCTCCAACTGTTACAATAAGTAGGGTTCTTTTCTCCACACTCAATTCCTGCTTCCTAAATTTTCATTTCTAACCATAGCCTTGGTATTCAACAACCCCTTGTTTCCTTTTCAAGTCATGTATGAATATGTGATAAGATATGTAACAAAATGCAAGAGTGTGTTTTATACCCAGTGGTGCCCTGAGATGTTATAGAACAAGAAATTGAGCCCAATGATTGAACAATGATTTAACAGACCTAAAATATACATCACACAAATTCCAGTTCTAGTTTTTATAATGTTTTACTTCATTCTCTAGACTAGACTTGTTTCATATAGTAGGTGTCTCATTGAATTTTCTCTTTTGAAATCTGATGAGACACTGTGACCAGTAGTGCAATCTATACATAGAGATATTTATGATGATCATGTGAAATATCAGCCTATCTTTAAATTTCCATCAATCCTTAATTCCATTCTAGGTGTGGCTAAACTTTTGGTTTTTTGGCCGCAATCCACATTGAAGAAGTATTAGTTATATCACATCTATTATGCACAATAACTAATGAAACCTGACAACGATAAAGGAGAATTATACATATATGTGATCTCCCACCACTGATATGTAAAGCAGTCTTGATCTACACCCTATATGTCACTGAGTGCTGAGGGTTGGACAATCCACATAGTCCCAGATAAATTCATTTCTTAAGTATAGCTTAATGACTCATCCCAAACATGACTACAATATTTCAATGCTCCGGGCAGCAAATTGGGCAGATCCCCCGAAATTCCAACTTACAAAGTTGAGCAAAAGAAAGACAGCCTCTGACCTGATCTCCCACAGGGTTTCTGCTCAAATCCAAATGTTAGTTAAGTGTTGTGTCCCTTACTCATAATTTCAGCTACATCAGAGGCTGAGGCAGAGGGATCACTTCACCTGGAGATTTGGAAACCATTCTGTGCAAGACTGAGATCATGGACGTCCTAGCCTGGGTAATGAGGTCAGAGTCAGACAGTGAAAAATAATGAAAAAAAGAAAGAAAGAAAGAAAGAAAGAAAGAAAGAAAGAAAGAAAGAAAGAAAGAAAGAAAAGAAAGAAAATGAGGAAGATTGCTAAATACATTTTCCAAGGATAAAATTACAAGGAAAGCTCAATAGGCAGATGTAATATAGGGCATCATAAAGGAGGAGATTTATTGTGGTTCCCAGGACTTCAGGGAACATCGAGTCAGGACAAGTCCATTTGCAGTTGGTTCCTTAGGAGATTGCCGGTTGATCTGATTGGTAGGGTTTATCCAGCGATGTCTAGTCCCTGGCCTTGGACTGATTGAGTAAGGGAATATTGTCCCAGAATTAAAAGTGCAACAGAATGGGGGGAGTGTATAATCTGGATATTTTAATGTGTGTAAAAAAAGGCATGACTTGAACCAAAAATTCACTGTGTGGACATTCTAGAGTGACTATAAGAATTTAAGATACTAAAGTGTCAGTGTTGTGCAAAAGCTGAAGTCTTGACTCCAGGGGTTGTATAAATAATTCCCCTATGAGAGAATAATTTCTCCAGTTGACATCTGATCTATGGAAAATTTTTCAACACTAGATACATGGTTAAATATAAAAATAATATCCAGGTGTTTTGGCATGCACCTGTAGTCCCAGTTACTTGGGAGGCTGAGAGAATAAAATAGTATAAGTCCAGGAGTTGAAAGTTGATCTGATCTGTAGACACCATAGAAGTTTACTGAGCATGATAAATATAGTAAGTCCCTGTCACTATAAAAATAATAATAAAAATGAGGTGTAACTCCAATACAAATAATTTTCTCCATTTATTTATTAAGACTGAAACTTGTTTTATTGACTTTAATAGAGTACTTTGGCATCATAGCTCATAGCAAACTACAGCTGTTCTCATCAAGTGAACCTATACTCTCAGCTTGCATGCCACAAGCCTGAATATCATCTGGCCGCTTTTACTGTTTATAGATAGGTATCTCACTAGTCCTGAGGCTGATCTCCAATTCAGAGGTTTAGACAATCCAACTGACTGGGACTTCCAAATTGCCAAGATGAGGGTCATGAAGAACCTCACTCCTGCTCACAAAACCTAGTTTGAAAATCACCCCATGTTCAAGGTCTGAAGTGGTCAATCACCAAGAGGGTGGTGAGTTTGGAAAAGGTCCCAGAAAATCCGAAACAAATAATAACTGGGCATTGAGTCAGGCACTTATAGTTCAAGATACTGGGGATACTGAAGCACAAGAATGGACTGAACCCAGAAGATGGATGATTCTGTGAGCTATGATATCACTGTACTCTACCAAGAGTGACAATGTGAAATTCTGTCTCAAGAAGAAAAATGAAAAGAAGAACCAAAAGCATAATACTTAAGTGTGTCTATGCAGTTGGGCCATCTGGAATACAGCTGAGTCTCACTTCTGTACAATATCTCAACTATTGTGTCAGCCTAGTGACTGGAGTCTCAGCTATTAATGTTATCATTAAAGTACAAACGGGAAAACATTTCTCTTTGTTTGGAAGGAGGTCTAAGAAATATCCTGCAGCAAACAGGAGACCAGCAGAAGTGAGCAGTAAAGTCCAGGTTGTATATTTAACTGAAGCCTGTATCCCAGGACATTCCAGGATGAAGTCACTACATGGTCACCATGGATGACTTCACAATGAGTGTTGCCCTGGGTTAGCATTTTTAAGCTTAATCTTATTCCAGCTAAGTATGCACATTTGGTGTGTGAGTTTGTTGTTGGGTTCAAACTGTTACAAAGTGTGAGGTTCCTTTATCCAAACTCAATTCCTGCCTCGTACATTTTGTTTTGTAAACATAGTCAAGAAATTCAACAACCCATCCTTTCCATTTCAAGTCATATCTTTGTAATCAAATGAACAAGTGTGTTTTATACTTAGTGCTGCACTGAGATGTTATGGAAAAATAAATTGATCCACCAGTAATTGATCAATGATTTGACTGACCTAAATGGTACATCACATAATTCCAAGTTTTACTTTTTAGGATATTTTACCACTTTCTTTAGAATAGACTTGCTTGGGATGGTAGGTGTCCGACTAACTTTCCCTCTCAAAACCTGGTGAGGCACTTTGTCCAGTAGTGTACTCCATATCCATTGCTATTCTTGAGGCTAACTGATTGGTGATGCAGAGGAAAGCACTGAAGAAGCAATGAATAGCCTGAAAGGGAGACTGAGGCTGGATCAATCACTCTTTCTATCTTTATTGATCCTCTTATATACTCCAAAACAACCCATACAATTTTAAAATAATGAACAATTAAGAAAGTAAAGTGAAATCATGGGAAGTGCCTTTAAAATTTCAATAAACCACAATTACTGTTGAGCAAGTATACAATTGATACAAATTGAGAACATTTTGCTTGGGGCTAAACCAAAAGTGTTCAGTCTGTATGTTCTGTTAGCTCATTTCCTTAATTTGAAACTAGCAAATATCGTGTTTATGAGTAGAAAGGAAAAAATACAACAGCCCAGTGCCTCAACAGGTGTTCAGCCCCCTGCTATGACCCAGTGTGGCCCAATGAGACATTCCCTTCTGTGAACTGTTGTTTTCTGCTTTTCAGCATACCAAATTATGTCCTCAGAGTGAAAATATTTCATCTCTGGGCCACGTTCCTCAAGGAGCACATGAGGCTAAACTACCATGTGTTAGGGTGCAGGTCTTCACTTCTTCATTTCCCCCTTTCTAATTATTGGTTTGTACTACTGCCATAGTCAAAAACACAGAAGCATTCTTCTCATTAGTTCTTTTTACTTGCAAAAGATATTTGATAATTAAATATACCACAAATCAAATTAGGCAAAACAAGAACACAGAACTGGCAGAAGTCCCACATAAAGTATTTTTGTACATCAGATTACATTGAGCAATTTCTTCAGTTATGCCTTTCAAGATTTCATCTTCATTAATTTGTTCTAAATTTTACTCACAAGTTTTATACACTTGATGTTGTAACTCAAGTTATAAGCAGTTAGATTTTCATAGTTTAACAAAACTTTTTGACTATAACACAAGGGAACAATGTTTTATTATAATAAAACAGGAGTTACACAATAAGAAGAACCATTCCAATCACATTTTAATTTGATGTGCTTCTTTAAAGAATTGATCACCTACCAAAATTGCTGTCTGTTCTAATTCAGCTAATTCATTATTTATTTTTGGTATCAATTTGTTTTTGATAAACCAATAGTTTCTCGGTATCTTTATCCCAGTTAGACCCAAATTTTCTTTACAGATTCAGTAAGGACTATAATAGTGGTAGTTGTGGAGGTGGTGATGGTTATAATTCTGAGGATTGCCTTTATCAGAAGAACAATAAACCTCTTTGTCCTCTTTATCCGCTTCTGGGCTAAACTCTCTAGGATGGAAATGATTTGGGACTATTTCCATCGTCTCATCATCTTCATGGGAAGACAAATGCCAGTTTTGGCCTGAAGTAAATAAATCCTATCATGGGAAAAATCATATCTCATGAAACCATTAAAATATGTGAACATTTGACATTTCCCTGGACAATGTACTTTTCCAGTGTATTTATTCCAAATAATATTTCCAAGTTTTACACAAACATAAGGAATACCAGCTTCTTCCCACTTGAAATACAAGTTATGTTGAGAAAAATGTCCAGTTTTATGTATATACATCCCTTTCCATGCACATAAACAAAATAAAGCTGTTCCAACTTTCCATAAATCAGGTTGTGATGGATAGCCATAAATACCTGGAGCAGGTAATTCAAAACCACTTTCATTTCAGAAAAGCTCCTTTGATGAGCAGTATATTATATCAGTGGAGTTTCTGTTATGACTATGGTGAATAGAACCAGGCCCTGCTTTTTTCATCACATAGGCTGAGGTTATCCAGTCAAGAATAGATCTCAATTTAGTTTGTCTCAAAGCATATAAATACGAACCTCGACATTTTGACCAATGAATCCAATCCATAATATCAGTAAACACATGCAGCTTACAATGAGGCAAATGTAACAATAATGAGTGATATGTTAAAATTAATTTAGTAAAGTTCACTGTAGTTAGTAAAATAATTTCATGATGATCAGAATTACTTTTTAAGCCAACCCACTATTGTAAACCAAAAAATAAACAAGGAGGTTCTGGGCATAAACATACAGAGTGTCTGTTGACTCTAATGGAATAATTAGAGAGGACTATCCTCTGTTTTTCTAGCTTAAAAAAATCCCCATCATCATATGGCTCAGGAATCCATAAACTTTTGTTCCCATATATAGAAACTAATGGTTCAAACCATGAACCTCCTATAAATAATGGAGGATTAGGAATAAAACTCCAATAAGTATAATTTTCTTATACACTTACCAGTGTATTAAGTAAGGCTATCATTATGAGAAACAAGGCTCAAGAGGTCATAGGAGAATTGCTTACCATCAGGATAATTTTCTCATTCTGGCATAGTTGAGAGATCCTTCTCCTTGTTATTGAAGGAGGCAAGCTGTGGTTCCACTGCAGTTTCCAATTGGTACAGTGGATCAATTAGTTTCTGTGTTTCTCCAGTGACAAACAGGACAACCTCATGGTCAGAGTCCTTGTCAGATTCCCGACTCTTCTTTGCTGTGCCCATTGGCAGGGGGGTGGTGTCATGTTGCAGTTTGATGTGTTTATTTGAGAACCAAAATTCATTGTTTCCTATGGAGAGAAGAGCCTGCCCTTATCCCCATTGCACTACCACAGCAGGAAGCCATTCTCTTTTAAAGTATCTTTCTAATAAACAGGATATTTAAAAGATACAACTGGCTGCTTCATCACTAGTTATGGATCTGGAGTGTTACCCTGAGAATCCAAATTTTAAAAATTTAGAGTAAATAGAGCTGAATGAAGTTTATTCTTAGGGGTTGTATTATATCCTATTTCCCCTTTCTGTTTAAAGAACATTTCTCTTAGTTTTTGGTTTTGATGTTCAATAATTGCCTTTTCTGTATTGTTTCCTGGAATATCTGTAATGTGTTTAATATTACAAGCTTTAAAAAAATTGTTGACATTTGTTGGAAATATATGCAGATCCATTATTAGTTTTTATTGTTTTAGGAAGGCCCATAATTACAAAAGTTTCTTATAAATGAGATTACTGAATCAGCCTTTTCAGATGAAAGGCAGATGCCCAAGAAAAATGGGAATAATTATCATTTGAATAATGAATATATTTAGATTTGCCAAATTCTGCATGTTTTGAAAGAACCATTTGCCAATGTTCCTTTGGTTTTAAAACGCTAGGATTTACACTTGTAGGTAACTGATGAATTACAATTGTTTGACAAGTAAAACAAGATCATATAATGATTTTTTAAATATATTTCTTAAAGTAACTGTGTACATGAATGCAATCATGGGATATAGTGTGCTGTTTTCATATACATTTGGAAATACTCTCATAATATGGATTAACATAACCTTCATGTCATTTTCTTAGTTATTGAGTTAAAACATTCATAATCTGCTTTTAGAAAGATTCACTTGTACCCTTGTAAGATAAACCAATGACATTTGTTTCTTGTATGTAATGCATTACTCTGTTTGAGTGAGAAAGCATTGTTATTTTGCAAAGGATGTTCCTCTTTGCACAGTGCCAATTGATTTATCTATAGAATAATTTCCTGCAGTTAATGGTCCAGGTAAATTAGAGTGGGCCTATACATGAGTTATGAAAACTGGCACATTTCTATTCCAATTAATTTAGAGGTATGTCAAATAAAGAAAAAGTTTCTGACTGATCATCAGACAATGTAATACTTTCTATATTTTGCATGCTATATACTGAATAAATGGAAACAATAATAATATGTAAATGAGCATCAGGAAAATATTCTAATAATAAAATCATAGCATGTAATTCAGCTTTCTGTACTGATTTGTAAAGAGATTTTTGAATTTTGTTAGTATTATTCACAACATATTCATATACTCCAGATTTATTAGCATCTTTAAAACAATTCTTAGCATTAGATAGGGTAGTAGGTCATATACTTTTGGTTAGTATCCAAGATGTTCTCTTTAAGAATTGGATACATTTATCTTGAGGATAATGATTATCAATTATACCTAAATAATCAGATAATGAAATCTGCCAATCTTGAGACATAAGGAAAGGATCAGAAGCCCAAGTTCCCATTGACTCATGAACAGATTAATAAGTTGTTATATGTATACCATGGAATACTGTGCAGCATTCAAAAAATAGGACTGTACCTCTTTAATGTTTACATGGATGAAGCTGAAAAATACTCTTCTTAGTAAGGTATCTCAGGAATGGAAAAAACAATCCAATGTTCTCAGTACTACTGTGAAACCAATTTACATTCACTCATACATTCAAGTGAAAAATGTAACACAAATATAGCCTAAGGATGAAGTAAGGAAGGGGTGAGAGAGGGGAAGGGAGGGGATAGGACTATAGAGGGAGGGTTTGCAGGAGGATCACACCTATGGAATATTGTAAATACAAGTTGGATTTATGAGGTGTAGAGCATAACATAAATGTCTTAATCTTGAAATTGGGTAAAAGTAGTGAAGAATATTTTACTTACTAGGTTTTAATCATTACAATTTGTGTAAATAATCAAAACATTGAATTATATAATAGAATAAATGTATTTATGATCTATGTTTGAATGAATTAATAAAAAACTATAAAAAATAAGATTTAGAAAATAAAATATAGCACAGAAAAATAAAATATATTTCTGAATATATATATATATATATATATATATGTATGTATGTATTCTGAAAACTTTGAAGATTTTTAGTAGTATTATGAGGTAAAAAACACCATTAAATATAAGCACTTTGTTGAATTAGTAAACCTATTAGGACTATGATCAGAAGAAAACACATAAAGATAAAAATCATAATTTCAGCAATTCTATTGAATGAGTATTTTGAATATGTTCTTTAAGCCATTTAACTCTTTCTCAGCTTCAAGGATTAAAGTTTAAGACTATTTAAATCTGAGATTACTTCTAATATGGAAAATAAATGAGTTTATTAATAAGTAGTGGTACCTAAAGATGGATGGAACCAGTACTTGGAGTTAATGTCTCCAAGTAATTTTTGAAAATATTTTAATTCTCTTAAAGAATCTTTAAATGAGTTAATGAATGTTATTAAATAATCTTTAAATGAGTTAATGAATACATAGAGATACCTAGAAATGGTCTGAACTATTACTTGGAGTTAATGTCTCCAAGTAATTTTTGAAACTCTTAATGTTCTTAAAGAATCATTTTGAATTTTTTTTTTGTGGAATTTATTTTGTGCCATAATTTTATATCCTAAATAATTCCAGGATCAGAACTTTGCTTTTTTTTTAAGGTGCTACATGAAGGCCATATTCCTCAAACAATAAACAAGATAATTGTACAATATTATTAAGAAAATGTCATCCGTATAATGATAATAAATTCCATCAGCGGATTTTAAAGTTAATATTTGTAAAGGCTGTTTTACATACATTTGAGAGAAGGTGTGGTTGTTTACTATGCCTTGAGTTAAAACATTCCACTGGTATCAAAATATAGGAACTAGTACTTCAATGCTGAATTGTAAAATCAAATATTTGGAATCATTATGGGTCAAAGGAATGTCAAATAAATCATCTTTTAAGTTAATAATTACTATATAAAAACCTTTAGGAATTAGGAAGTATTAGGAATTCCTGGCTGAAGACATCCGTAGGTTAAATAATAGAATTTAGTTTTCTTAAATCTATTAACATTATCTATTTTCCTGATATCTTTTATGCATAAAAATTAAGGAGTTCCATTCACTACAGATGGTTTAATGTGACCTTATTTCAATTGGTCTGTAACTAGTGAATGGCGTGCTTCTAATTTTTCTCTCAAAAAGGGCCACTGTTCTACCCATAGGAATTATGAGATTTCCAACTAAGATATAGGATTAGGTACTCAGCAGTGGCTCATAGGGGAAAATAAATAAGAAAACCTACACCTGACCTGTCTTTGCTGAGTCTCACATCTTCCCCTCATTCAGGAGGAGAAGGTTGGGAAGAATCTTATCCCATGTCAAACATCATTTTTTTAACAGAATAAGGCATGGTTGGTATTGGTAACATAGGTCCCACTGCTGTAAAACATTTCTGCCTGATAAAGTGATAGCAATAGGAGCAATATAAGGCTTTATTTTGACTGGCTGGCTATCAGACCCTTTACTAGATAAAGCTTCTGTAATTTGCTCAATTTTAGACAGTGTTCCAATGCCCGCAAAAATGACTTGGATACACCACCTAGGCCAGATTTGGCCAAGTGAATAAAGCATTGATAGAAAAATCAGCACCAGTGTCTACAAATCCTTCTAAGTTAGTGTCACACAGGAAAGTGAACCGAAATTGCAGTCGAGAATCATTCAAAAAAGCATGCCAGAAAACATGAGTTTCAGTACTTCCAAAACCTCCATCTCTTTGAACAGAGTCAGCCTTATCTTTGTAATAGGACTAATGTAATAATTGTGTAATATGCTGTCCCACTGATAACGTTGTTTGTTGAGTCCCCAAACCAAAATAAAAATTTGATCATTGTAATCTGCAACTATGACAGCTATATGTAGATACAAAGTTTTAAAAGTGGAAATGAGTTTTCCTATTATTAATCAAACTGGCTCTTTAGGAATTTTACCATGAACTCCTATGGCTAAAGTATATGGGAGATCACAAGGGTTCCAACAAAAATTTTCAACAACGAGCATATGCAATGCAGTGCTATCAGATATAGGATGAAATAAATCTAAAACTACAGTCTTAATAACAGCTTGTTCAGATGTGAAGCCGGCACAAAACTGTACTGAATCAGGATTGGCCCCAGTGTTATTACTTAAGAGCTTTGGATATCGGGAGTTGCCTGAATCTGGTCATGTGTTACCCCTGTGCTGACTGTATGTACTTAAGTCATGGAGACCAATTATTGTCTAGGCCGGGGTCTGGTCAGTCTGAGAGGTTTTAGGTCCCTTGGTGGAAGAATATTAACATCCTTATCTTTAAAGATCTACATTCATTAGTCCAATGCCTTTCCTTTTTGCACGACTTGCAAATTCGAGGGGCAGCAGAGGGTCAGAGGTAATTGTAAATATTGAGCAGAATAAAGAGCAGTTTCAGTGAGACTTTCCCAGTCCTTTTGGGGGTGAAAAACAGATCTCCAGAATAAGAACTTAAAAGGCCATGAGTATATGGTGCTTTAGGCTCATAAGCAATTACAGCATCTTTTAATGTTTTAAGGAATTTAAGATCTACTTCAGTATATTGTATTTTGTTTTTAACCCTTTGGATTGAGAAGGCGGGAAACCTAATTAATCCTAAATCCCTATGATGACTGCCAGCTTCTAAAGAAATGTCAGCCTTTGTTAGAATTCTCACATCTGACGGGTTAGGTAAAATAACTCTTTGAACTTGTCTAGAAGACTCTAGACTCCTATATTCATAAGGCAATGCTAAAGGGAACACTGGAGGAACATGATAAAACTGCTTATATCTATATTCTAGAGATGGAGAACAAGATCATAAAGGTCTAGGCTCCTCAGGCAGAGGAGGAAGTGGTGGAAAAAGCACATTAGTAGAAGGCACGGGAGGCATGAGACTAATATGTGAGGTAGTGTGGGAAAAAGAAGGCTTCTGTTTCATATTGTCAATTAAACTGTTATATTCTCTAATAAAACTTTTTATGTTTGACATTTTTTGCTGCAAAGATTGAGCAGAAGATGAAAGAGACAAGGTTTTCTCCTCTGGCTCTTCCTTGGAAAGGACCTTACCATTATGTAAATCTCCTGAGACCATCAATTTAGCAATTACAGGCTCTTTTGTCACCTATTTCAGACACTGGTTTATGTACTTTTTTTCCCTTTTAATTAACAAAATAGTGAAAGGCCATCTTTACCAAGTGATAAAGACTCCACCCATCTTTATCAATAATATTACTGTTCTAATGAAACGATAGCATTCCCAGTCCCACATATTTCCAAAGAGACAAATTTAATTGATTATAATGCTCAGATGAAAAGCAATAACAACAATTATGGACTGTTGCAAAGACATGGTAGAAAAATTGAGTTTTGACCCAAACACAAATAGTGTCCAATAAAGAACTGAGTAATTGAACATATTCATCCTCAACATAAATTGTATTTCCCAACTTAATGTCCCTTTAATGCAAGCTTGTCAAGAGTTCTGAGTACTCATGGATCAGTAGTAACCATCTCTATTTTTCCTATTCTCAGTGCTCTCACTTTAAGGTCGGTGAGCAGAAGCTCTATGGATAGTTTGACCAAGTTTAGTACAGCCAAACAGCCTCATCCTTGTGCTCCATATTGTTGTTTTCCAGGTTAACTGAACAGTGATGCAGAGGAAAGCACTTCATATGAAATGAATAGTGTAAAAGTAAGACTGAGGGTTGATGAGGTACTAAATAACTACTTATATTTATTGTTCCTATTATATACTCTAAAACATCCAACAAGTGTTAAAAATGACAAACAGTGAAGAAAGTGAAGTGAAATCATGGAAATTACCATAAAAATGCCAATTCAATACAGTTATTACTGAGCACTTATACAAATGATACAAAATGAGAACATTTTGAATGGAGCTATGCCAAAATAGTGCCAGCCTGTCTGTTATATTATCCAATTTTCTTAAAATAAAACTAGCAACTATTCTGTGACTGAGGAAAAAGAAACAAAGTACAATAGTCCAGTGCCTCAAAGGTGTTCAGACCCAATCTACAACCCTGTCTGGCTCTCCAGCACATTCCTTTGTGTGAACTGTAGCTTTCTACACTTCTGTAGTCCTGGGCATGTCCTCAGAGTAAGGAGATTCATATTAAGGTCATTTTCCTTGGAGAGTACATGAGGCTAAACTACTAAGTCTGAGTGACAAGGGCTGCACCCCATCAAATACCTGAAGTTATATATAATGATCATGAGAAATATGAGCCTATCTTTAAATTTCCATGAATCTTGAATTCTGGGCTAGGTGTGTCTAAACTTTTGGCTTTTTGGCCACAATGCACTTTGAAGAGTTATGTTGAATCACAGTTATAATACAGAATGACTAATGAAACCTGATAAGAATAAAAGAAATCTATGTATTGTTTCTGTGATCTCTCACCACAGCTATGTAAAACAATCCTGAAATACTCCCTATGTGTCATTGTTGCCTGAATATTGGATAATCATCAAATTCCTCAATAAGCACAATGTTGAAGTAGAGCTCAATGACTTATCCCACACATGACTAAAATATTTCTATGCTCTAGGCAGCCAAATTGGCCAGTTTTCCTTAGCAACACTGTTAGAGACATGGCTGAGCAACAGAAAGACATCCTAAGCCCTGATCTTCCACCAGGTTTCTACTCAAATAAAAAGGGTAGTCAAGTGTTGTATCCATGAACTAAAGTTGCAGCTACTCCAGAAGCTGAGGCAGGAGGATCACTTCAACTGGAGAGTTGTATGTCATTGTGTGCAAGGCTGATGTCATGGAGAATACAATCTGGGAATAGAGTGAGAATTAGTATCATGAATAATAATAATAGAAAAAAAGGAAACAAACACAGAAAGACAGAAAGAAGGAAGGAAGTGAAGGAAGGGAAGGAGAGAGGGACTGAGGGAGGCAGGAAGAAAGAAAAAGAGAGGGGGAATGAAAGGAAGGAAGGAAAGACTAATAAGAAATGGAAGTAAGGAAAGAAAGAAAGAAAAAAAAAAGAGAGAGAAAGAAAAAAAGAAAAAGAAAAGAAGAAAAACGGAAGGAATAAGGGAAGGAAGAAAAAACAGAAAGAGAGAAACAAATAAAAAAGGAAGGAATAAGGGAAAGAAGAAAGGAAGGAAAGGAAAAAGAAAGGAAAAGAAAAAAGAAAGAGAAAGAGAGAAAAAAGAAAAAATAAAGGAATAGAAAGAGAAAAAAAGAAAGGTTGGAAGAGGAGATAGAGAGACAGAGAGAAAGAAAGAAAGAAAGAAAGAAAGAAAGAAAGAAAGAAAGAAAGAAAGAAAGGGAGAGAAAAGAAGGAATGAAGGAATAAAGGAAAGATGGAAGGAATGAATAAGGGAAGGAAGGACAGAAGAAAGGATAAAAGGAAATGAAAAGAAAAAGAAAGAAAAAAGAGAGAGAGAAAGAGAAAAAAGAAAGAAAGAAAGAAGGAAAGGAAGGAAGGAAGGAAGGAAGGAAGGAAGGAAGGAAGGAAGGAAGGAAGGAAGGAAGGAAGGAAGGATAAAGAAAGACAAGAAAGAAAGAATGCATGCACGTGAGAGAGAGAGAGAAAAAAAATTTTCCTAGGTACAGTTTCCAAGGGCAATATTATGAGGAAAATCCAATAGGCACACAGAATACAAAACTACACAAAGGAGGAGATTTATTGTGGTTTCTGTGGGGAGGAGGGAACAATGAGTCAGGTCACGTTCCTTGGTGGTGGGTCCATAAGAGACTGGAAGTTCATCTGATAGAGAATGTTCGTCCATAGGTGTCTGTTCCCTGGAGCTGGACTGATTGGGACAGGGAGAGTATTGGCTCAGATTTAAAAGTGCAACAGAAGGGTTGTAGTGTATAATCTGGATATTTTATTGTGCAAAAGAAACCCAACTTGAGTCACGAATTCATTCTGTGTGCAGTTCATTGTAACTACAAGTATTCAAGATAACAAAAAGTCGGTATTGTGTATAATCTGAAGTCTTAACTAATAAAGGTTGTAGAAAAAAAATTTCCCTATGAAAGAATAATTTCTCCAGTTGACATGTAATCTAGCAGAATATTTTCAACAATGTATATGTAATCAATAGTAAAAATAATAGCCAGGCATTATGGCATGCGCTCCTAGTTGCAGATCCTAGAAAGCTGAGAGAAGAAAACTGACAAACATCAGGAATTAGTTTTTGCTGTGATATGTAGACCCCACAGATTTTAACTCAGTGTGATAAATAAAGTATCTGTCTGTATAAAAAGAAAAGTAAAAATGAGGTGTAACTCCAATACACTTGGTTTTTTTTCCATTTATTTATTGAAACAGAATCTTGTTTTGTATCTTTTGTCAGAGTAGCCTGGTATCATAATTCATATAAAACTTCAAGTATTCTCAAAAAGCAAAAGTCTTCCCTCAGCTGGCATGCCAGGTGGCTGAATAACATCCAGCCATTTTTGATTCTTCAGAGGTGGGTATCTCATAGTACTGGGGCTAGTTTCTGATTCGGAAACTCAAAAAATCCAACAGCCTGGGCCTCCCAAATTGCCAATATGAGAGGCATGAAGAACCACAACTGCGCATGAAAACTAGTTTGAAAAATATCCCATGTTTGATGTCAGAAAGGGTACTTCACAATAAGGTTTGTGAAATCAAAAATGGTTCCAGCCAATCTGCAATGAAAAATAGCTGGGCATTGAGGCCGAAAATTGTAGTCCAAGCTACTGGGAAAGGTGTAGCAAAATGTTTGCCTGAGCCAAGGAGAGGAAGGTTTCAGTTAACTGTGATGGCACAGGGCTCTAACAAGAGTGACAAAGTGAAACTCTTTCTCAAAAAAAAAAAAAAAGAAGAAGAACAAAGAGCATTCTCCTTAACAGTGTCTATGCAGTTTTCCAATCTTGAATGTACCTTGAGTCTCAGTGCTGTACAAAATCTCAACTTTTGTGTCAGTTTAGTGACTGGATTCCCCACCCTTCTTGTAATATATAAGATCCAACTAGGACATCACTTCTCTGTCTGTGTCTGGATGGCTAAGAAATGTTCTGGATCAAACACATGCAAAACACCATGTACAGTGAGCAGAAAAGTCCAATGATTATCTTTCACCAGAAGCCTAGATCCCAGGACATTCCAGGCTCAAGTAACTACATGCTTTTCATGGATTATATCAATGATTGATGCCCTGGGTTAAAATTTTTAAGCTTAATCTCATTCCGGGTAAACATGCATAGTTACTGTCCTGATTTGTTGTTGGTTTAAAACTGTTAGAGTGGGGTTCTTTCCTTCACCCTCAATTCCTGCTTTCTAAATTTTGTTTTGTAACCATGGCCAAGGGACTTGACAATTCATACTTTTTTTTTTTTCAAGACACGGATTTGTAATCAAATGGAAAAGTATTGTTTATAATGAATGCTGCTCTGGGATGTTCTAGAACTGTATGTGGATTCTTGTTATTAAATTTTTGTTAGAGACATAATCTGCAAATATATTCTCCCATTGTGATGGCTATCTGATTGCTTTAGTTATTGTGTTCTTGCTATGCAGAAGCTCTTTAGTTTGATCAGGTCATAGTAGTGTATTTTTATGTTCCTTCAATTGCCTGGGGAGTCTTCCTCATTAATTGCGGAGGCAAATTGATTCAAGTGTTTTCCCTGCACTCTTTTCTAGCATTTTTATCATTTCATGTCTTAAGTTGAAATCTTTAATCCAGTAAGTGTCTATCTGAGTTAACTGTGAAATGTGTGGGTACAATTTCAGCCTTTTACAGGTCACCAACCAGTTCTCCCTGTTGTGTGTTCTTTGGAGTTCTGATCAGAGACACAGGGGAAAGAACTGCAAACAGAATGAGTTTTTCAAGGGAGACCATGACTCCCTCTGGTTGGCAGCCGGGCTAAACTTTACTGATTACCTTATATACTTTCCAACATTCAGTAAGAATTTAATACATATACAAAGAAGTCAAGTAACATTAGGAAGCAACCATTTAAGATTACAATCTAGTGTGAAGGCTGAGGAACAAATATACAATTGATTTTGTTTAGAGTAAAACATTTTGGAGCCTGGCTGTTGGTCCTCACTTGCCCAAGGTAAAGTTATACATTATAATGCTAATGAGGGAGGAAGACAGAGAATAGAACCCAATGCTCCAAGACTGGTCTTTCCATCCCCCAGCTCACCTCAGCTGTCTCTCAATACCCCCTACGGTGAGACACTCTACATTCTTGCTTTTCTTTTCTTTTTTTCTTTTTTTTTTAATTTTTTTAAATTGAATGTTAACTATGTACATTAATGCACTTCTAGGGTACAGTGGGGGGTTTTCACATGCATTCTGAAATACTTCCATCGAACTCGTCAAAACAGCCTTCATGTCATTTTCTCAGTTATTGCTTTAAAACGTTCACATTCTACTCTTAGTAAGAGTCTCCTGTACCCCTATAAGACAAACCTCAGAAGTGATCCCTCCAAACCCCCTCCCACCTCCCATTCCCCCCTCCCTTCTCCCTCCTCCCTCCGCATGTTCTTAGGCTATTTGGTTAGAATGTATTTTTTCATTCTACCTACATCCTGGGTAGCTCATTATAGACTGTTGCCATGGCAATGGGCAGTGAACTACAGGATTAAGTGGCCTGTCTACCATGGTGATAATTTTTCAGTTGACCTTATTAATGATCCCATAATGGTAGGTATTTGGCTACTGTAGTTCCCTTTTGGAAATAAGAGCCCCCCTCAACTCAGAGCAGTTTGGATTCACAAAACAATACTAACCTCCTAGTTCTGATCTCTGTGTTTACTTTATTAGTAAATAATATCTAGTAATAAGCAAGAGACAGATGTTGGACAGGAATATTTTTGCCTTCCCCTCCACATTTTTACCACAATAGTATCTGATGCTAATGCTGATAGCTAAACCTCTGGCTAATATACAGAGGATGCAAAAAAAGGCATACGCATTTGGAGAGAGGAAAAATGTGTATACATTCTGTAGTACCCTCTGTTTTGCTCATCTGACCAGTGATCCAGTGACTTTCCACTTGGTTGGAAGTTGGTGATTTATACCTTACTGTCATTCCTTTGACCTCTGTCAAATATTCAAAAAGACCCAACTTAGCATATTAAATAACTTTTAATTATGTATTTTTAAAGTATTTAAAGATCGTTTCAATCATGTTTTTATGAAGCAATGAATGATTTGTGAAGGGCCTGTGTGTATGTGAGAGGGAGAGTTAGTTTATGGGTGTTAAGACAGACTGATATCTGATATTTGGAGTGTAGAGTTAAGTGTCCACTTGATAGATTTACGGTGGTTATACAGTTTCTAAATAGCCAAAGTCAAAGGGGGAGAGCCATACATCCTTTTCCACAAAGGTTTGGTTGAACCATCATTTTTACCTTGTTGAAAAGTATACTGTGGCGTTTGTTGAAAATTTTAAGATAATACTTATTCATTTAACCCTTTCATAATCCTGAACATGCACAGGACCGCCAAGAAAAGTGGCTCATACAAGTTGTTATGGCTGCACCATGCCTGGAGGTCACGTAATCACTCTCTTTAGAATGCTGAGATATCAAAGCAAATGCCATTTCCACTTCTTTAGTTACAGGTCGGAAGTAAAAGCAAGGCAAGACGTGAAACCAGACATCCGACAGCCTCCGTTCACGGACTACAGGCAGCCCCCACTGGACTATAGGCAGCCACCAGGTGGGGATTACCAGCAGCCCCCGCCCTTGGACTACAGGCAGCCTCCCCTGCTGGACTACAGGCAGCACTCCCCGGACACCAGGCAGTACCCACTGTCAGACTACAGGCAGCCCCAGGTACCTCTGCCCCACAGCCATGGTGGGTCCTTAAAGCGCAAGGAAAGAAACAGAGGGGAGGCAGAGGGAGGAGAACCCTTCTAGCATAGAGAGCCAAGTTCATTCCTACTTCTGATATCCTCAGGCTAACACCTGCATCCTCAGACATGCGCTGGATAAATAAATGTATTGCAGAATAAAGCAGGACATTAAGTAAATACATAAATAATAGTGGGTTAGTGGTAATGGGATGAGCATATCCCTACTAATATTAGCTAGGTAGCTCCCTGTACATTTCCTTGTCAAGGTTTTAAACATGCTCTTATCTCAGTGCTGCTAGTGCAGAAAATTTTACAGATGTCAGCAGGGGAGGTATTTTAGGTCCATAATTTTTTATACAGCCCCTACCTCCCACTCTGTGACGAGAGGCCAATCCCCTGTGCATAAAGATAAGACCAGACCTGGCTTCATCATCCAGAGTGTGGCCTCCGCAGCAACCACCAACTCCCTGCCAGCGGTGATTGTGATTATTTGTTGATGTTGGGTGCATCTCATGCCAACTTTCTTAACTCTCTCAGCTTCAGTTTGCTAAAAGGCGTTGGAGGCTCTTCCTTACAGGCCATGGTGAGGATTCAACATTTATAGAAAGTGCCTAGACCAGAGCTTAGTATCTAGTAAATATTTACCACCTGGTATCTAGATACCAAGATATAAATTAAATCCACTTTAAATTCTATCAGATCACATTCTGTTTCATTAGGAATCAAAAGTCCCCTTTATTCCTAAAGATTTTTAAGAATACTGAAGTTCAAGAAATCTTGGACATAACTGCATTTTAGGTAAAAGACAAATGGTGGATTTTGTACACTCCAACTTGATATTTCATAATCTGTGCCACCAACCTAAAGTCAGATCTCACTAAATTTTACTTTTCTAATCAGCAAACTCTGTGATCTATACAGACACACACACACACACGTGGTAATATGTTTATTTCCAGGGCTCAACAGCAGTGAATGAGAAAGCCCAAAGGAAGTGATGTCATTCAAATGTCTGCAATAATTGTACGTTTGCCAAGTAAACTGATGAATACCAAAGTAAACAAGCCATACAGCAGTTCTTTTGATGACCAAGTAAACTTTGTTCTGATCTGCCCAGGCCTTTGGAATTTTGTCTTGCATTTTGATAATTCACAAAGTCAGATTACTTTTTACATCATGTCATTTGGAATATATGACTACAAGCGAGGAGAAGAGACACTGGCTGCAGAAGTGTCCATGATACTAAGCAATTCTTTATTCCATTTTCTACCAAAGGATTTCGATTATTTCACTGTGGACATGGAGAAAGGAGCCAAAGGATTTGGATTCAGCATCCGTGGAGGAAGGGAATACAAAATGGATTTGTACGTGTTGAGATTGGCAGAAGATGGGCCAGCAATCAGGAATGGAAGGATGAGGGTAAGAATGGTCTCTTTTTTATACAGAACTGCTCTGTTCTGAAAGAAAAATGCATTGTGGCATTGGAAGGATGCTGAGGTGTGTTATCAAAAAAACAGACCTGACACAGGTCGTTTAAAGGTTTGGCCAAATGCTATGTAAGAATTATCACATCTCTCATTTTTCTGCTTATGAACTTCCGGTTGAAAAGCCTCAGTAGAGTGTTCTTTTTCTGAAGAGCAAACTAAAGAAAATGAACAGAGCTAAGAAAGAGCTTCAAACAGAGAGATTATTGCTCCATAATTCTTTCTGTGGTTTGATGATTCTGTTTTCACCGAGGATAAATATTTTGGAATTTATTTTTAGTTTTACATTTTTTCTCCCATGTTTACTAGTCAAATGGTTTTGTGTTTCTTGGAAATAGTCCTTTCGTGTAAAGGGAGATTAGATTTCTTGGATTCTGGTTGTCCTTAAAAATGATAACAGGTAGCAATTTGCCAATTAGAGTATAAATTGAGGGTGGATTTTTTTAGTTTACTAGTTACTTTGAGGCAACTCGTGGATGATAGGTAACGGATTCTGTATTTAAAGATACTAAACGAAACTTGGTAGCAATATAGAACAATAGACACGCCATAAAATGGTAACTAGTAAGCCCCAAATAAAGGTTAGTTATTATTATAAATAAAATCTAGAACTTATTCGTACCTTTCCTCCTTGCTCTTTAAATTGATACAGAAAAGCTGTGGTTTGGGGGTTCTGGAACCTCAGATACTTGTGCCGAGTCTCGCTAACTGATTGTTCCTGGACGTCAAAATCTATTATTTCTACCCCCAAGTCTGCATTTCTCTGGTTCTCATTCCCACGTCAGGGAATTATCCACAGAACAAAGGTAGAAAAAATGCAAATTGTGTCTATGTTTCTTGCTCCCCTCACAAGCCTTGGAAAAGTGGGAGATATCCAAGTTGGAATTGAAGCCCAGGCAAGGCTGGCTCCCGGGGCTGGCAGCCCATGCCCTGATCCAGCACTGGCATCGTCTCACCCAGACTGGCTGTGGATGTGGGATAGGTCTCCACACGGTTTCTTGGCTCTGCAGCTTCCCTATAAATCAGAAGAGCACTTCCTTAACATACTTTAAAGCTGGCTCACAAGTGGTTAAGTAAAATTATCTTTGCAATGTGGGCGAAATCAACACAGCTTGAAGGCCCTGAGTGACATGACCAGAGCCCAGTGAGAAAAGATAGCCCCCCAGGGGACTACAGAGTTGGTCTCTGGGGGTTCCAAACAGAGAGGGGTTTGAATGGCTCACTGCTGGAATATATACAGTCCTCCTAGACAAAGGTACCATGACAGAGGTACCATGACATAAAAAGATTACTCCTTCTTACAAAATTTAAGTCAGAGCAATAGTTCTTAGTATGGTCCCTGGCACTGTCAACCCCTGGGAACCTGTTAGAAAAACAAGTTCTCTAACCCCATCCAGACCTACTGAATCAGGAACTCTATGATGGGGGCAAACAGGTTATATTTTAAAAAGCCCTTCAGGTGAATCTCCTTCGAAGGTCCATTGTAGTCCAAAAGTATTCAATGGAAAATTCTGGAAATAAACAATTTGTAAGTTTTAAATTGCACTGTTCTGAGCGGCATGGTGAAATCTCGCCGTGCTGAGCCCGTGAGTCATGTCTAGGTCTAGCATATCCGTTAGCAACCCTCTGATTGTAAGATCAGCTGTCCTGGTGTTACTGAAGTTGTGTTCAAGTCACCCTTCTTTTCCTTAATAACAATCTAAAGTACAAGAGAAGTGATACTGGCATATTGTTGTGATTCTTGTACTTTATTATTAGTTGTTGACCCCTTTCCATGCTAAATGTACAAATTAAACATTATCATAGCTACATATGCATAAGAAAAACATAGTATATATAGCGTTAGTACTGCCTGTGGTTCCAGGCATCCACTGGGGGTCCCAGGACATATCCAAGGAAGTACTACTGTATTCATTTTATAAACAACAAATGGAGAACATCAAGTTTCGACTTTAATTACTAGATACTTTTCCAACATTAATACTGATGTATTAAAAGTTGAATAGACAAAACACAATTGGTAAATAAAGAAAATAAGGGAAATGATAAATAGAAATATATAATCATTGTCTCTGATTTTTTTTTATTTTTATGATGGCTATTTTTCTTTAGTCACTCAGAAAGGCTGATATCATAACAAAAACACAACTGACATTCATATTTTTTAAGGAAAAATATAAATTACTAGAAAATGTTACTGGATCTGTAGAAAGCACTGGTTTTAGTTTGTGAAACAGTGTAATAAAGTCAAGATGGATAAAGTTTCCCTAAGTGATGAATAAATCTCTGGTATAAAGCTCTTAGGAATATAATCTAATTAAAAACTGAAACTAAATAGAAAATGCAGGCAAGAAATAATGAACATAAAAAATTATATACTGGTGAAGCAGAGAGTAGGAGTGCAGGAAACGCAGGGATGTTTAAAGGGAAGGAATAGCAGTTAAGGGCTTAAATAAAAACGTGAGGGTCAAGTGAGAAGAAAATCTGATGAGCTCAAGTTTGCTCTTAAAATGGTAAAATATTTTCAAACCATAAAAGTGTAATATAGTACCTATTTCCATAAAATGAATTTTTATGATAAAAACATCATTTTATGAGCTCATCATCTTAAAGCTGCGTAACATTTATGTATGCCTACTTAACATCACATAAGCTTAATTACAAAATGGTTTACTTTCTCTCTGAAACGCACATTGATACCGAACTTTCAGGTTCTTGGTCTCGGTGATTTGAAAAACAAATCTGCGGACCACAGATCAGTGGCAAGACAGAATTTATTTACAGAAAAGAATACAAAAACACTAAAGTTCCTGGTAGGGAGAAAAAACCCTAGTGGGGAGAGAAAAGCTCTCTCCATTTTTTCTTTCAGTCTCTCTCCGTTTAGCAGTATATATAGGTGGGTGGGTTCCTTCTATATGAGGCCAGGAAATGAAGGGGCCAGTCCCTTCCGCTGGGGCAAGGTCAATGAATGTACTAATGAATGGACACAGTCCCTTCTGCTGGGGCAAGGTGAATGAATGTACTAATGAATGGACACAGTCCCTTCGCTGGGGCAAGGTCAATGAATGTACTTATGAATGGACACAGTCCCTTCGCTGGGGCAAGGTCAATGAATGTACTAATGAATGGACACAGTCCCTTCCGCTGGGGCAAGGTCAATGAATGTACTAATGAATGGACACAGTCCCTTCCGCTGGGGCAAGGTCAATGAATGTACTAATGAATGGACACAGTCCCTTCCGCTGGGGCAAGGTGAATGAATGTACTAATGAATGG
>CAUYTI010007424.1:0-32313 GCA_963575145.1 Galago senegalensis | reverse complement strand
GTGGCCGGTTCAAATCCAGCCCAGGCCCACCAAAAACAACAATGACGGCTGCAACCAAAAAATAGCCGGGCGTTGTGGTGGGCACCTGTGGTCCCAGCTACTTGGGAGGCAGAGGCAAGAGACTTGCTTGAGCCCAGGAGTTGGAGGTTGCTGTGGGCTGTGATGCCACAGCACTGTCTCAAAAAATAAATAAATAAATAAATAACCAGCAATGGTATAGTAAGTAGTGCCTTTATTTGTATAAGACCTGCTTTTCTTAAAAAGAAATATATGGGTATTTACATATGTATATACACATTATCATAATTGACACAGCAGCCTTTTGACATCAGCATGCTAATTATCATTACCCTATTTTACAGAAACAGACAATTTGTAGCATTGGTGTGACAAAGAAGGAATGAAGGCAATGAACGTGTACTGAGGATTTACTGAGTGCTGGGCACTTTCCCTGTGTCTTGAATGCCCCCAGCAACGCTGAGTTAGGCATCACTGTCTTCACTTTATATATAAGAAAATGTCTCTGAGGAGTTAATTGTCATACACCTTGGAATTGATGTAACTAGGAAGGTAACCTGTTTGACAGGTGCCAACATCCAGCTGCTTTCCACTGAGACTTTTCGACAATCTCTTTAAAATTGCATTCATTTTTCTATGTTATTGTGAACAATCGCTCCACAATCAAGACAGTTTGTTACCTACCAAACTCCACTGATTTCACTTTTTTTTTTTTTTGAGACAGAGTCTCACTTTGTCACCCTGGGTAGCCTGCCGTGGCATAACAGCTCACAGCAACTTCAAATTCTTGGGCTTAAGCGATTCTCTTGCCTCAGCCTCCCAAGTAGCTGGGACTACAGGTGCCCACCACAACGCCTGGCTATGTTTTTTTTTTGTAGTTGTCATTGTTGTTTGGCAGATCTGGGCTGGATTTGAACCTGCCACCTCCGGTGTAAGTGGCTGGTGCCCTAGAGCTTGAGCTCCAAGGCAAATCAGGCTCCAAGTTGTTGATTTCACATTTTAACACCACTGAAATCTGACTGTAAATTATGATTGATGGCATGTTATGATTTAATTAGCAGCATTTTTGTCTTTCTTAGTGGCACATAAAATAATGGTGCATTTGCAATACAAAGCATCTTATAGGTTATAAAATATGGTAAAACAATACTCCTCTGATATTTAACACTTTGCTTTACTTGATATGGGACATTGGTGGCTTCTAGCACAATAGCCTGGAAAAATTCTTGCCTTTTTCCCTCCCTCCCTCCATTTTTCCCTCCCTCCCTCACTTCCTTCCTTCCTTCCTTTTTTTTTCTTTTTGTCGTCATTGCTAGGAATTGTCCTTTAAGACGTGTCCTAGCAAATCTCGGTCCTCCCTTTCAGCTGTGCATAGCTAGTTCTCAATTGCTCCACAGCCTATGTTAACATGGCCTTAGACTTTTACATTTATCCTCACTAGCTTCTCACTGGTTTGGGTCCTATTCTGCTTAATTAGAGCTTTATACACAAAACAATGCCAGATGCAATTTTAACAAAACGAGTGTTTTCTTTCATTATACTTTAGAGACTATACCATGTCTACTTCACAGTGTCATATGATAAAGCAAAGAAAACAGTTCTCACAGTGGGAAGTTTTTTTTATTATGGAGACATGAGTGAGGAGATAAGTATTCTTTGTCCTGGAGAGATAAGAGAGGAATAACTGGCTTAGCGCAAGATAAATAATTAGGGAACAGAAGAGAACTTCTAAAAACTTCTAAGATTTAAAAAAAATAATAAGAATACAATAGGGCGGTGCCTGTGGCTCAAAGGAATAGGGTGCAGACCTCATATACCAGAGGTGGGTGGGGGGTTTCAAACCCAGCCCCGGCCAAAAACTGCAAAAAAAAGAATAAAATATCAAAGACAATAACAATTAGAAAACATAAATTCTGGAATTAAAAAGTTCAAAGAAGGCCTCTAAACGGTCATGGACATCTCCCCAAAAGTCAAGGTGTATCCCTCTCCCTCCTACTACCGGCTGGGCAGAGCCAGAAAGAAGTTACCTTGGGAACAAAAGAGCAAGTGTTCTGGAAAGGCCACCCTGCAGCAAAGGGGAATGACAGAAAGGCTGGATAATCTGGAAGACGTGGTCAAGGAACCTTATTCCACTGATATCAAGGAAAAAAAAAAAAAAACAGGGCGGCGCCTGTGGCTCAGTGAGTGGGGCGCCGGCCCCATATACCCAGGGTGGCAGGTTCAAGCCCTGCCCCGGCCAAACTGCAACAAAAATAGCCGAGTGTTGTGGCAGGTGCCTGTGGTCCCAGCTACTTGGGAGGCTGAGGGAAGAGAATCACCTAAGCCCAGGAGTTGGAGGTTGCTGTGAGCTGTGATGCGTTGCCTAAAGAGGGTGACGAAGTGAGACTGTCTCTAAAAAGAAAAAAAAAAACAGATTATAAAGTAACAAAGTTTTAATCCATCATAAGCTCTTTCGTTTCTGTCAGGTATTATTTTGTGTGCATGTGTCTGCAAATATATATATATATTTTTTTCAAAAGCAATGAAAATAAGATATAAAGAAATAAGTGAAAAAGGAAAGCAAAGAGTGGACCTAGCATAAAAAATACGTTCCATGACACGTCAGTGTCCATTCCATCAAGTCACTAAGTTGTAATATTAAGAACAAGCTGCACTTTACTGAGAACTTCCTATGTGCAAAACATTGTTCCATTGGTTTCCTATTTTAACATCACTGACATCTGAGTGTAAATTATGATTGATGATGGCATATTATAGTTTAACAGCTGCATTTTTTTTCTTTGTGGCTATCTAGTCTCTCATTTAATACTTAGAGCAGCCCTACCAGATAATGATTTTCGCCATTTTACAGCTGAGGAAATGGAAGTTCAGAGAGACAAATGGTCAGAAGTATGAAGTTCTCGCTGGTGGTATCAGGATTTGCACCAGAGAGCTGAGTCTAAACAAGATGCTCTCAGTACTTCACTACTTCGCCCCTGTGCCTGTAAAACACATAAAGTCAGATGTCATTTAGGCAGAAATATTTAGGTCTAAAGTGCAGGACAGATATGTGGGCTTCAGAAAGGACTGTGAGCTTGATCGGCAAATAGAAGTAGAGCTGTGGGGTGGATGAGATCTTGTGACAATATTTGTGATAAAGAGAGGAAATCTAAAACAGATCTGACCTATCTCAACACATAAAAAATAGACAAAGAAAAAAAAGCAACCTATGACCCTTGAACTAAATCAAATAGAAGAAAACCTGGCAAAATGGTATTTCATGAAAGGCCATGGAAGAGAATGATTCAAAGAGAGGGTTGTCAACAGAGTCAAAGCTTTGAGGCAAGTTATGAAAGGGACTCAGAAGATTCTTTGGCTTTAAAAACCAGAAGGTAATTGGTGATGTTGCCTAGAACAGTTTCAGTTTGTTGTGGGGCATACTCTGAAGATGGGGAGTATAAACAAGAGTCTTTCAGGAAGTTTGCCTGTTATGAGTATGACGGATACTGACTGGGTGCAAAGAGAGTTTTTCAGAGACAAACAATGGCAGAATAACACATGGTTAAGATATCTTGTAATCAGACAGAGTTTTGTTTGAATCTCTGCTTGCCACATGTGTGTTGTATAATCTTGGTTTGGTGCTTAATCTTTGTGAGTTTCGGTTCCCCGCATGTGCATAACATGGAAAACAACATCAACCCTAAAAAGAAATTGGCCAGGTGAGGTAGATCACACCTGTAATTGTAGTACTTTGGGAGGCAGACTCAGGTGGATCACTCGAGGGCCAGAGTTCAAGACCAGCCTCAGCAACATAGCAAGACCTTGTCTCCACAAAAAATTTAAAAAATTAGCCAGGTGTGGTGATATCCACGTGTAGTCCTAGCTATTTAAGAGGCTGAGGCAGGAGGATCACTGCAGCCCAGAATTAAGGACTGCAAAAAGCTATGATCAAGCCATTGCCCTCTAGCCTGGGCGACCAACCCCATCTCTAGAAATAAATAAATAGGTTGAAAATAAATTGTACGTATTTAAAAGCCTTTATCATCATGTTTGGTATAGACCAAATGCTTAGTAAATGAGAGTGGCCATTTTTTTAATGCTACTTACATGCTATCCAAGAGGATATTGAAATGCCCATGATAGAAGTAAGAAGCTGAAGACATAGGTGAGGGTGCTCGGAAGTGAAGTGAAGTCCCTGAGAAGACAGGGGAATATGACATCCAGAGGACAAGTAGCGAAATAATCATAGAAAAGAGGGTGGATTGGTAGGGCTAAGGTAGGTAAATTTGTAGCTTCAGTGGAACAAAATAGAGTCATTCTCTGCCTAGCACCTGCTCTCTTTGGAGTGATGTAAGCTTAGAGACCATGTGTTCAGGGGCAGGCAGTGGAAACAGGCTTGAAAAGAGCAGAAACAATTTAAATGTCTACCATGGAGAACAGAGGGTGCTACCCAGAAATTCTCTAATAAACATGGTGGGCTTTATTTAAACATGTTAGGGAATTTGGATCATGTACATCAAATAGGTTGTGTTAAAAATGCCATTTTTTATGCTTCCTGAATCCTTTCATTTGTTTATCACCTGCAGTGATGTGGATTGATCAAAGAAACAACCAGACACCCAACTGTGTCTGCACAGCTCAGAATATAAGCATGATGAAGGCCATTTTGTTTAGAGTTTTTAAAAATGCCACATATCTTTAAGGAAAGTATTGCTGTTGCTCATAATTATTGATATGACTCATACAACCTGTGGGTAAGTGTGCTTACACCAGTTTTATTTATTTATTTTTCATTATTTATTTACTTATTGAGACAATCTCACTCTGTCACCCTGGGTAGAGTGCCATCGTAGCTCACAGCAACCTCCAACTCTTGGGTTCAGGCGATCCTCTTGCGTTAGTCTCCTAAGAAGCTGGGATTGTAGGCACCAGCCACAAGGACTGGCTAGTTTTTCTATTTTTTGTGGAGACACAGTCTCACTCTTCCTCAGGCTGGACCAGTTTTAAATAGTACTAGCAAGGGGAGAGAGGTAGGCAAGCAGCTTCTGAAAACATTAAGTTGCTGTTGTTGCTTATGGGATATACAAGGTTGAAGCTTAACTTAGGATTCAATAGGTTATATTTTGAAAGGCAGATCTTAGAGATGTGGTTACACAATTTACAAAGAAATCTATGACTCTTTTTGATAATCTTTAAAATATCATTTCAAAATATGTATCTTTTTCTGTAGAAATCATGGTGAAAAAACATCCCACATTCTGTCACGAAAATATGACTAACTGGTTCTTTATGCTTAGTTTGGTTAATAAAGTATATATCTTAAGCAAGCCATTATTATTTATGCCCCAGAAAGAATAGTGACATTTGATTAGGAGTAATCAAATGAAAAGAATTCTTTTTTTTTTGAGACAGAGTCTCACTTTGTTGCCCTTGGTAGAGTACTACGGCATCAGCAATCTCAAACTCTTGGGCTCAAGGGATTCTCTTGCCTCAGCCTCCACAGTAGCTAGAACTATAGGCACCTGCCACAACACCTAGCTATTTTTAGAGACAAGGTGTCGCACTGGCTTAAACTGGTCTTGAACTTGTGAGCTCAAGCAATCCACCCTCCTCGGCCTCCCAGAGTGCTGGGATTATACTGCTCCCACCTCTTTTTCATTTGTTTGTTTGTTTTTGAGACAGACACTCACTTTGTCACAGTGCTGTGGTGTCATAACTCACAGCAACCTAAAACTCTTGTACTCAAGTGATCCTCTTACCTCAGTTTTTCATTTTCAGTAGAGACAAGGGTCTCTTCTTGCTTGGATTGGTCTCAAACCCATGAACTCAAGAGATGTATCTGCCTCAGCCTCCCAGACTGCTAGGATTACAGGTGTGAGACACTGAGACCAGCTAAAAAGAATTCTTCTTTTTCTTTTTTTTTTTTTTTTTTTTTTGCAGTTTTTGGCCAGGGCTGGGTTTGAACCTGCCACCTCCGGCATATGGGGCTGGCGCCCTACTCCTTTGAGACACAGGTGCTGCCCTATTTTCTTTTTTTTATTACAAAAACAATACATGTTAAGTATAGGAAAACATCTAAAAAGCCTACCTTTCCACTATATAAAGTAATGACTGTTCACGTTTTGTTATATATTCTTTCAATATTTTTTCTAAACACTCACATATTTTTAATGAAAAGGCTAATATTATTTTTAAAAAATTGTTTTCAGGCTCGGTGCCTGTAGCTCAAGTGGCTGGGGTGCCAGCGACATACACCAGAGCTAGCGGGTTGAAACCCAGCCCGAGCCTGCCAAACAACAATGACAACTACAACCAAAAAATAGCTGAGCGTTGTGGCAGGAGCCTATACTCCCCCCTACTTGGGAGACTGAGGCAAGAAAATCGCTTAAGCCCAAGAGTTTGAGGTTGCTATGAGCTGTGACACCATAGTACTCTACTGAGGGTGACATAGTGAGACTCTGTCTCAAAAAAACCCAACTTTCTTTTCAGACAGAGTCTTGTTGTGTCACCTGGGCTAGAGTGCAGTGACCCCATCATAGCTCATTGTAACCTCAAGCTTCTGGGCTCAAACGATCCTTCTGCCTCACCATCCCAAATAGCTAGGACTACAAGTGTGCACCATCACGCCCAGCTAATTTTTCTATTTTCTTTTGTGTAGATGATGTCTCATTCTTGCTCAGGGTAGTCTCAAACTTCTGAATTCCAGTGATCTTTCTGCCTCACCCTCTCAGAATGC
The DNA here is from genome assembly GCA_963575145.1 of Galago senegalensis. Taxonomy (NCBI): domain Eukaryota; kingdom Metazoa; phylum Chordata; class Mammalia; order Primates; family Galagidae; genus Galago; species Galago senegalensis. Next base: position 25,580 of record CAUYTI010007424.1, on the reverse strand, counting down.
TAGCATTATAGGCATGAGCTACTGCACCCAGCCTGAAATATTTTTTATTTGATAATACAGCACGTATTATAAACATCTTTCAATGTTATTAAGTAGTTGTCTTCAATATCCTTTCTAATAGCTGTTATCATCTGAATGTACAAACATTTGGAAAATTAATCCGTAATTGCTAAACATTAAGCTGTTTTCTCCACTAACATTTTTGTTGTTCCTACTGTAACTTGCAATAAAATAAACATCTTTATTTACCAAGATAACTCTTGGTATATAATTCTTATATCTTTCATGCATATTTCTAGAAACCTTAATGCTAAGTTAAAGATGATGTTTTCTTTCTTTCTTTCTTTTTTTTTTAATGAGGCAGAGTATTACTTTGTTACCCTTGGTAGAGTGCCATAGTGTCATAGCTCACAGCAACCTCAAACTCTTGGGCTCAAGCAATCCTCTTGCCTCAGTTTTTCATTTTTTTAGTAGAGATAAGGTCTCACTCTTGCTCAGGCTTAGCTCACATCATCCCCCTGCCTCGGCCTCCCATAGTGCTAGGATTATAGGCATGAGCCACCAAGCCTGGCCTTATAATGCTTTCTTTTCTTTCTTTCTTTTTTTTTTTTCTTTGCAGTTTTTGGCCAGGGCCGGTTTGAACCCGCCACCTCTGGTATATGGGGCCCGTGCCCTACTCCTTGAGCCACAGGCACCACCCGATGATGCTTACTTTTTAAACATTTGTTTATTAATTCACAAATATTTAGTGACCATTCCATAAATGCATAAAAATTAAACATCCACTTATTGAATTATCAGTAGTCTAGGCTCCAGGAATACTCAGGCAAAGCAAATACATTCCCTGCCCTAAATGATCCTCAAGAGTAGAGACGGAGACAGAAAGTAACCAATCTTTTGTCACACAAGGCTAAAATGACAACCAGCAGGGATACAAAAAGTGCATTCCACAGCCCCATATGCAAGCACCTGGTTCTTTTTATGCTCAATCAACCTTTAATTCTAAGCTTAAGGGAAAAAATGGCCAGCCTGGTGGATGACAGTGCTCCTCACGGTAATTTGCAGTTCTTTGGTTACTGTTGAAGCCAAACATTTTCTTTCACATATTTCTACTGCTCTGACATATTTGGGGGGGGGGGGATGCTGCATACAAATCTGTGCAATTGTTTGGTTTTTCTGTGCATCTCCTGTAGTTTTATTTTCCTTTTTCATGAAATTTCAACATCTCTTTAGAGATAGAGTTGAACTAATCGATATTGCAGTAAAAAATAGTCATATTTAGAGCTCATTTGCCTTTATAGCACCATAAGGAAGAACGAGGAGGAATTTTTTTTTGTATAGTACATACAAATGTGCATTATCATAAATTAGCAAGATACTTAATGGTTCTACAGAAAGAAATAAGGAAACAATTTCCTTTCCCTCAATGTCTGAATTTACATTCTTAATATCTTTCTCTTACATAAATATTTTTACTTTTATTTATTCATTCAACTGATATTTTGTGCAGTAGAAAGACCCCTAGCCCCTAGAATTAGCCTAGAGTAGTTGACTTCAGCGATTGCTTATTGACAATCATTTCTTCCATTCTTCTGTGTTTGCAGAACCCAATTTTGTTCTAGTATCTATCTCTCAGGGAAAGTAACTCTCTTTCTCTCTCACTGTGTCACCCTGGGTAGACTGAGTGCCATGGCGTGATCATAGTGCTCACAGCAACCTTGAATTCCTCGGCTCAAGTGACCCCCTTGCCAGTTTTTCTATTTTTAGTAGAGATAGGGTCTCACTCTTGTTCAGGCTGGTCTTGAACTCTGAGCTTAAGCAATCCACCCACCTCAGCCTCCCAGAGTGCTAGGATTGTTGTGCCCAGGAGTTCCACAAAGACCACACTGCCAAACAAGCCAAATTTACAGCAGAGTCCTTTTGTTGAAGAGCCAGCTGGCAATGGGGTTTCTGAGAACAGCCTTGAGTGCTTAAGGAGTCAGGTTTTTAAGGCTTGGTCTGCATCCTGGTTGGCATGCAGGCTGTCCAGGTGCATTCAGGTCGGGTCGCAAGCAAGCATTGTACAGAAGCAGAATTTTGTGGTTAGTTAGCTATAGGTCATACATCTTTGTTTTAATATTTTCTCACATTATTTTGGTTTAATATTTCCCCACACATCTTTGGATTAATATTTTTCCTTATGCATCTTAGTTTCTGTACTTTTCTTCCACATATCTTTGTCTCAGTACTCATACATCTGGTATTGTCTAAAGGTCCATTTGGGGACAATCGGTTCATTTCCCAGGCCCAGGAGCCAAGCAAGAAACAGGGAAGGAACTAGAAGCAAGAAATCAATTAGTGCTTTTTCATTTATCTTGGGGGGTAAACTGGACTTACTTATTTCTTAAAGCTTGCAGTCCAGACATTTGCCAGGAGTTATCTTTCCATCATAGCCTAGACCTAACAGGCATTAGCCCTGTCATCAGTAGGACTTAAATTTCAGTCAATTTCTGAAAAGAAAGAGGTAGAACATTCTAAACAGCTAAGTAGCATAAACAAAAGCCCAAGTTCAAGGATAGCAATGATAAATGAACAGGCTTGGGGGAGCATGCCACCTTGACTAGGATGGAGATTCCTCCCAGGGTATAGTTTCCTAAAATTAGGGCTCATGAACATTGAGGATACATTATCTCAGAGGTCTTAAAATTTTCAAAGATAGTTGTTATATTTAATATTTTCATTTCTTGGGTAATCTGAAACATTAGTGTAAGCATATGTAATCCATTGGGACAGCCGCTTAAACCTTGTCACTGCTACAAGATTATAGGACCCATCTTGCTGTTTGTATTTATGATCTGGTTCACATAAGAACTTCTGGTTCACTAAAAAAAAAGATACTGGTTTTTCATCTGCTATATATTTATTGTTTTCTTTTCCTTTTTAAAACACAACTAGATTGCACTTACTAGCCTCCTTTGCCTTTGTTTGTGATCAGGTGACTGAATTCTGGACAATAGAGCATGGGCAGGTGTTTGGGGTTGCTGTGAGGTGCTGACACCACAGCACACTAGACTGGGCAAGAGTAAAAAGGCAAAATGTTGACTTTATTTTCAAAAAATAAGATAATTTGCAGAGTTATAAATGGCTTCTCAGTAAAAGTGGCAACTGAGCATTTCTCCTTGCCTTTAAGTTATTAATAACATCATTAACACTATATGTATGTGAATATTCAATCACTATAGACTCTAATTATCTGTAGTAGGGATGAGTAGATTTTTATTTTTTTAAAGACAGGTTCTGGCTCTGTTGCCCCAGCTGGAATGCAGTGGTACAATAATAGCTACACTGCAGCCTCCAACTCCTCACCCAAGCTATCCTCCTGCCTTGACCTCCTAAAGCACTGGTAATACAGGCATGAGCCACCACACCCAGCCAACAGATAGATACCTTCTGATATTTTTCAAGCTAATTGGAGCAATTTAATTTCAGCAATACAGCATCATCTGTCATGTTTGCTGATTTACGTGTTATTGGCTTTGTAATTTCCTCAGCATTTTATTTGTAATTTATTTTTACTTGATGCCCATATAAGAAATATAAGACAAAGCAAGAAGCACATTTCTTATGTATTTAAGCATCTTATGATAAAAAATTATTTATGATGACACTGAGTATCTACATAAACTGTCTCTCTTAAAAGAGCCTGTGATTGAAAAACACTGGACAAGATCAATTCTAAAATCTCTCTAAGCACTACATGAAAGCAGTGTAGGAATGAGGAGCAGAGGGTTTGCAACCAAGCCAGTCTAACCTCAGCTCTAACCTCGGGTCTGTAACCTACAAGCTGTGTGGCTTTGGGCCCGTTGTTTAACCTCTTCAAACTCCATAATTTAACTGAAAAGTCAGGATAATAGTAATTGCCTCTTAGCATTAGGCTGTGATAAAGCATGGGTACACAAACATAGTAGCTATTACTCTCATCTGTTGAAGATCTGTTCATTGGCATCCTCCCCTAATCTTCTAGCGGCTCAGCCCAGCTGAGTTTTTACTTACATTTGTACAACTTTCTGATTTTGTTAAATCAATGTCATATTCAAAAATCAGCAATTTATTTAGAAGAATTGCTTGTGTTTTTAAAATTTGAGAGTATTCTTGTTTTAAGTACAAACTAGTGATCCTAATAGCCAACAATGCGTAGGTTCTACATATAAAACCAGACTTAGAAGAATCTCAACTTGCAAATACTTTAGACCAAATTAATTATATTTCTTTGATGCAAACTTAAAAAAACCTAATTTTCATTCTTGTATATTACATGATAATTCAAAAGCCCAAGCTTTTAAGCCAGTAGATTGAGAAGGCTGTGCTGAAAAAGTCCTTTGTTCAAGGGGTACTTGAGTAGGTTCCATTGAATTGACATTCTGTTGGTACTCCAGTAATGGGTTTACTCTGCCCCTTTTAATCTGGATTCACAATGTAACCTGTGCACCACAGAAAAGAAATCCTTGAGTCATTGCATTGGAACTAATCAGAGACTTTTAGATGCAGTGGGTTGCTTTAGCCGGGCCAAGCAGTACTTTCAAGAAAGAGTTTTTGTAGACACAGAGATACCAGGGGACATTGAAAAGAAAGAAGGAGCAAAATAAAGAAATAAACTGTCCCCCAGAATTTTATGGAACCCCAGGAGATCTTATCCCTCTAGAACATTCAGCTTTACGTGCTAGGGACGCAAGGTACTCTTAAGGAATAATCACGTATAGTTGCCTAGTTCTCTTAGCAGTTCATGTTGAAAAACCACTGGTCTTAATAAAAGGCCTCGCTGTTGGAAAAAGGTTATTAGGGAGTAACAGGGGAGTGCTTTTCCTTTAGAAAAGTGTGTTCAGAGCCATTAGAATTCACAGAGCTGTCTAATGGAAGGTATTTTGACTCTCTTTGAAGACACAAAATGGCAGTCATGCTGGGCCCCAGTTCACTTTTGGCCGCTAGGGAAAAATCATCACTCAAAACTGGCGTCCAGCTGCTTTCATTTCACAGCATCAAAACCTCAGGCCAAACAACAGGAGCATTTTCATATTATTTTAAATCTTCAAAGGCAGACAACTTCAGTCAATCTCAAGTATCACCTGATTAATTGGGAATATTTGGGTAGAGAGTAGTAAAATCGTGGTGATCAGCAAGACCTCCCAGGTGTATCTGTTTAAAATCTAGCTCTTTGCCATCTTAAACAAATTACTTAACTGTTCCCTGAGTTGCTGTTTCCTCTCCCATAAAATGTGGATGAAAATACCTATTTTTTCCCCCTCTTGTCCTTCCTCCTCATCCAACCTCTTCTCCATTTTCTTTCTCTGTCCCTCCCATTCTCTGTCACTTTCTTTCTCAGTTTTAAGCTGGGATATTTAGGTTAATTCCTTGATCAAGTTTGGAGATACCCACTATGCACTAGGCACACAGCTAAGCATGTGATCTGGGGAAGGAAAGAGGTAAGGTCTAGACAGGGAAGTTTTTGTGTAAACAAATGTAGCATAATGATTTGTTGATGTTCTAGTGTTGTGTTATAACTTGACAGGCAAATTTAAATTGTGCAATGTTTTCTTGACTAAAGGCTCAGAAGTCAGACCTGAGTTGGTAGGGCTAAGCTTCTTCTGCCTTCTTAAGAGGACTTTGCTTTTCAAAATCCAGAATCAGTGATGCAAAACCTAGGTTGTCTGAGAAGGAAAGTGCTCATTCTTTGAAAGAGAGGGGTGTGGCCCAATCCTGGGAGGAGCTGGACTCTTCAAGACAATAAGGAGAGAAAGTAGTGGTTCCATCACTGGCAAAGACCTGCTTTCTGTTCTCACATAGCACGCCCAGTGTGGATGCTTAGAGATCACTCACTGATTGCCACATCCTTGAAAGCCATGGCCAGGTCCCAGGGGCTGAGTGGGATAGAGAGGAATGTAAGCCTGGTGCACAGGAGGGCTACTACCTCTGAATGGACCAAGGACACGGCCTTGCTCCATCCTATAAACTGAGCAAGTCAGGGCCTTTGTATGATCCACAGAAAGAAGCAGATGGAGGCCTCGAAAAATAAATGATATTGTATGTCGTATCAATGCTGCCTGGGACAGATTTGGGGAAGAATAAGCCAAAATTAATTTACTTTAGGAAAATTAAGTCTAATAACATGCACTCAAGGGCTATGAAGGAGCTCGAGCCTTTCTCAAATAACCGTGGTCCAGTGTATTACATATTGCCCTCGTAGTATGATCGAAGTATCAGATTGAAACTTAAAAAATTGCTGTTCAGTAATTTCCTATGATTAAATCTAATACAGTGGTTGCTGAGATAAGAGCATGATTGAGGCAGAGATGGAAAACATGTTACCCATTCTATCTGATTTGCTTTTAGTTTTGGTTTTGGCTTCTCATATTTTTTAAAATTAAAATTCTGAATGTCTGGTCAAGCATGGTGGCTCATACGTGTAATCCTAGCATTCTGGGAGGCTGAGGTGGGTGAATTGCTTGAGCTCAGGAGTTCAAGACCAGCCTGAGTAAAAGCAAGATCCCATTTCTGAAAAATAGCTGGGCATTGTGAAGGGCACCTGTAGTCCCAGCTACTTGTGAGGCTGAGGCAAGAGAATCACCTGGGCCCAAGAGTTTGAGGTTGCACTCTGCCCAGGGTGGTGACAAAGTGAGACTCTGTCTTAAAATAAAATAAAATAAAATAAAATAAAATAAAATAAAATTCGGAATGTATAAAATTGTGAGATTTCACGTAAAATACTCACTCCTGGTTTCACTGAAATAGTCAGGATATTTGCAACTGAAGTGCCTATATTCTGCCATGGCAACAGTTTGCTAAGTCTGTGTAGGAAATGCCCCCCTTTAGTATGTGTTCTCCAGTTTATCATTGTCTCCACAATTCCCTGCTGTCTCTAAGGCACTGAGGTCAGTGACCAGCAGCATTTTTTTTTTTTAAAGGCAATCTCTGTTGCTTTAGGCTAGGGTGCCCTGGCATCATAGCTCACAGAAAACTCAGACTCCTGGGTTCAAGTGATCTTCCTGCCTCAGCCTCCCCAGTAGCTGCGACAACAGGTGCCCCCCAGTACATTGGCTAATTTTCTATTTTTATTATTTTTTAATTCTTTATTTTGTTTTATTTTTTTCTTTTAGACAGAGTCTTACTATGTAGCCCTCAGTAGAGTTCTGGGGCATCACAGCTCACAGCAACCTCAGAACCTTGGGCGTAAGCAATTCTCTTGCCTCAGCCTCCCAAGTAGCTGGACTACAGGGGCCCACCACAACATCCAGCTATTTTTTTGTTGAAGTTGTCATTGTTGTTTAGGAGGCCCAGATGGGGTTCAAACCCGCCAGCCCCTGTGTATGTGACGGACGCCCTAACCACTGAGTAGCAGGCACCAAGACTAATTTTCTATTTTTAGTAGAGATGAAGTCTCACTTTTGCTCAGGCTGGTCTCCAACTCCTAGCTCAAGGGGTCCTCCTGCCTCAGCCTTCCAGTATGCTAGGATTACAGGTGGAGCCACTGTGCCCAGCAGCACTTTTTTCTCAAGCGCTTTTTTTCTTATACCTGGTCTACCTCACTCATTCACCTGACACCCCTAGATACTTGCTTTGGTGATTCCTGGAGCTATCAAGCGAAGTTCCCAAAGTAGAGATTACCAGGATGACAAAGTGGAAAAGAAGCTCTAGAAAGAACGTAGGAATGGCATCATAAAAGGCACGGATTCTTGAGAGCACGTTTCATGGCAAAGTGAAGCAGGACTGGGTGAGGGAAGGAAGGTGAGAATAACCCTGGGCAGATAGGATGAGGCAAAGCACTGCTGAGGAGTCTCCACGTGGTGAGAAGTGATGAGACCTATCAGAAATTTCTAAGCGGACAAATGAAACATCATGTCTATAATTTAGAAAAATGATATTCTTGGTAGTGAGGCAAATAGTTTACAACCAAAGAGGCTTGAGGCAGGAAGGCCAAGTTGGAGGCTCTTGCTAAGATGATGACATTTCAAAGGTGATGAAGATATAGACTGCTAGGCTTTTTCTTCATTTAAATAATATGCAGGCCAGATATTCTGCTTATTTATTTTTATTGTTTAAATTAAATCATAGCTATGTACACTAATGCAATTCTGGGGTACAATGTGCTTATTTATTTATTTTTATTTTATTTTATTTTTTTGCAGTTTTTGGCTGGGGCTGGGTTTGAACCCACCACCTCCAGCATATGGGGCCGGCACCCTACTCCTTTGAGCCACAGGCCCTGCCCTGCTTATTTATTTTTAATGGGAAACCCTTTTAAAATGAGGACATAGTCAATTATTTTGTTTCAATGGCCAGAGTGTGCTTCAAGTGAGGAAGTGGGACAAATACAAAAATGAGCTGGGAATACTGGATAGGGTGTGGCTGGCAATTTTTTTTTTTTTGAGGTGGAATCTCACTATGTCACCCTTGGTAGAGTGCTGTGCATCACAGCTCACAGCAACCTCAAACTCCTGGGCTCAAGCAATTCTCTTGCCTCAGCCTCACAATTAGCTGGGACTACAGGCGCCCACCACAAGGCTGGGTATTTTTTGGTTGCAGTTGTCATAGTTATTTAGCAGGCCTGGACCAGGCTGGAACCTGCCAGCCTGGGTGTATGTGGCTAGCACCCTACTCATTGAGCTACGGGCACCAGGCCGGTAATTGTTGATTAACAACAATTCTCTCCTTTCTTGCTTCCCAGAGACCAAGGTATTTTGTCTTTGTATTTTGCTTGGGCTGCAAAATAGTACTTAGTCTCATCAACAAATCAAGACTGGCTTAAGTCAACTATGACAACCTCTTATCTTTCTTATATTGATCTAGGGGTGGGCTGGTAATTCATTTCTGGCCAATGAAAACAAGTCTGCTGGCTCGGCGCCTGTAGCTCAGCAGCTAGGGCGCCAGCCATATATACTGGAGCTGGTGGGTTTGAACACAGCCCAGGCCTGCCAAAACAATAATGACAACTATAACAACAACAACAAAATAGCCAGGCATTCTGATGGGCACCTATAGTGCCAGCTACTTGGGAGACAGAGGCAAGAGAATCGCTTAAGCCCAAGAGTTTGAGGTTGCTGTAAGCTGTGACACCACAGCACTCTACCAAGGGTGACATAGTGACACTCTGTCTCAAAAAAAAGAAAAAAAGTCTTGGGTGGTGCTTGTGGCTCAAGGAGTAGGGCACTGGCCCCATGTACCAGAAGTGGCAGGTTCAAATTCAGACCCAGCCAAAAATGGCAAAAAGAAAGAAAAGAAAAGAAAAAAAGTCTGCTGAGGTCTACTTGGAAAGACTTTGCTCCCTGCTAAGAAAGGGACAGGTGTACACCATTTTATCCTGGAGTACGTACTCTTCATTTTTGCACTGGCCATTGCCATGTGAAAACATGATAGAGAAGCTACAGCCATGTTATGCTTGTGAGGGAAAAGCCAGGAGAAATCTAAAGACATTCAGTTGTTCATGCAACAAGTATTTATTGGACACTTAATATTGCTAGGTGTTGTTGGCTTTAGTAAATAAAACATATAAAGTCTTACATTGGACACCCAGAGCCCTCATATTGTGAAGCAGGAGGGATATTAGTGTCATTATTGTTTAAGATACTCTAAATTAAATGTTCTGTTACTTGCAGCTCAAAGCATTCTAATTGACATAAAAGGGTATTTTGTTACTATTATTAAAAAGTTTAGAAGGTGTCTAAGCTGAGCATAAGCTGATGCTGGTAACTTCCTCAAATTCCTCTACCCTCAGAGATTTATTTGCATCCATCGTTCTGCATACAGGACTGCATACAGCCAACATATAGAAGGAAAGGTGGTTTTGCATACCAATCTGAACCAGAGGAAAGAGAGACGCAAAAGAAGAATAGAAAATGTCTATTATCCAACCTTCAGAGACTTCCTAAATAGAAGCAGAGGTTACAAAAAGTGTGATGATGAGACTTACAAGGCTTACCTCGTAAAACTATAAAGCTTAAGTGCCAAACTGCTCCCTACAGTAAGGTGACCAGACGTCCTGCTTTTGGTGGGACAGTCTGATTTTTAACAATTTGTCCCATGTCCCGTGGTGTTTTAAAAACGTCTGATTTTTTGAAAGAATGCACAGCAGGCTAGGGAACAACCGGAGAATGGGAAGGGAATATACAGTTTTCAGCTGCTGAAAAGGTTAATGTAACTCATTTGGGAATGAAAAAATTAATGTAACTTCATTTGGAAATGAAAAGGCTAAGGTAAACTCCCTACTCCCCTCCTGGACAAGGTCGCCCAGGTGGAATCAGTATCAGAAGGAGACTGCTCCCTCCCTTGCTTCTAGGCAAGAACAATTAGCTCAGAAGGAGCCAAACTGTCTGGAACAAACAAGTAGACCCCCCCTTCTAGAGAAAGGTGACCAGATGTCCCGCTTTTGGTGGGACAGTCCTAATTTTAAACAATTTGGCTTGAGTGGCTAAGGCCCCAGCCACATACACCTAAGGTGGCAGGTTCAAATCCAGCCCCAGCCACCAAACAACAATGACAGCTGCAACCAAAAAAAAAAAAAAAAATAGCCAGGCGTTGTGGCGGGCACCTGTGGTCCCAGCTACTTGGGAGGCTGAGGCAGACTCACTTAAGCCCAGGAGTTGGAGATTGCTATGAGCTGTGATGCCACAGCACTCTACCCAGGGGAACAGCTTGAGGCTCTGTCTCAAAAAAAAAAAAAAAAAAATTTTTAACAATTTGTCCCATGTCCCGTGGCATTTTAAAAACATCTGATTTTTGGAAAGAATGCACAAGCTAGGGAACGCGGGAGAACAGGAAGGGAATATACGGTTTTCAGCTGCCATGTGGCTATTTCACCAGGATATGAGTTTTATATTATTTTTGTTAATTTTATAATATTAAACTTTAATAATAACAAATAATTGTTGGGAACTGATTATCGAGAACTGCTTATCAAAGTTTGCATTGTCGTCAGGCCCTGCCCTCAAGGCCCCGCCCTCCTCCTCTCAATGGTGTCCCACTTTACCAATGTTAAAATCTGGTCACCTTACCCTAACAGAGGAAAAGAACACGTCCTCAATTTCTACAAAGCCCAGAGTGGCATCTGGCATGAATCTCAACACAGCTGTGGAGCAGGGATGCCAGGAAGTAGAATTCCCACTGAAGATCCCAGCCACTGTGGTTACACTGAGAAACGACAATGCAATGAACTTCAGTGATTATATAAAATTGGAAAAGTGTGCACTTGTTCTGAGCTCAAATGAAATACCCATAAAATTGCCAAAAAATTCAAGATGAGCTGGGGTTCTGACATATGTAAGACAGAGCTGTGAGGATATTAAATTTAGGCTTATTAATACTCCTGTGACTTCATTTACACTCACTGGCTGGTGAGAGCTCAGGACCATCAGGTTACATTGTAATATTAAAATTAAAGAAAAATGACTGTGGTTTCTCTTTCTTTCATTATTTTCTAATTTACAAATATCTCTCTTGTGTTCTTTAATTACCAACTCCCTCAAAAAAGTACTGGATTTAATTTATTTGTTTGTTTATTTATTGCTTGGGATTCATTGAGGGTACAGAGAATTAGGTTACACTGACTGCATTTGTTAGATAATTTCCCTCTCATAATTGTGTCCTGCCCTCAAGAAGTGTGCCATATACCATGACCCTCTGTCTCCCTCCTTCCTCCCTTGCTCATTCCCTTACCCTCCCTTTGTATTAACTCAACTACTGCCTTTATATTAGAATAGAGTACATTGGATTCTTGCTTCTCCATGCCTGTGATGCTTTGCTAAGAAGAATGTGTTTCAATTCCATCCAGGTTAATACAAAAAACGTAAAGTCTCCATCTTTTTTAGTGTCTGAATAGTATTTCAGCATATACATATACCATAGCTTGTTAATCCATTCCTGGGCTGGTGGGCATTTAGATTGTTTCCACATTTTGGCAATTGTAAATTGAGCTGTGATAAACGGTCCAGTGCAAAAGTTCTTATGATAAAAGGATTTTTTTTTCTTCTGGATAGATGCCTAGTAATGGGATTGCAGGATCAAATGGGAGGTCTAATTGGAGTTCTTTGAGGATTCTCCATACTTCCTGCCAAAAAGGTTGTATTAGTTTGCAGTCCTACCAGCAGTGTAAGTGTTCTCTTCTCTCTACATCCACACCAACATCTGGAGCTTTGAGACTTTGTGATGTGCACCATTTTCACTGGGGTTAGGTGATATCTAAGGGTAGTTTCCCTGGCTTTGTTTTTATTACTAAGGATTGCCTTGGCTATATGAGGTTTCTTCTGGTTCCATATAAAGCAAACAGTTATTTTTTCCAAATCTTGAAAGTATGATGATGGTATTTTAATGGGGATTGCATTGAATCTCTAGATTGCTTTGGGTAGTATAGACATTTTCAGAATGTCAATTCTTCCCAGCCATGAGCATAGTTAGTTCTTCCATTTGTTAATATCTTCTGCTATTTCTTTCCTTAGGGTTCTATAATTTTCTTTGTAGAGGTCCTTCACCTCTTTTGTTATGTATATTCCTAGGTATCTCATTTTTTTTAAGCTCCTGTGAAAGGAATTGTGTCCTTGATTATCTCTTTTTGGCAATTATTGTCATATACAAAGGCTACTGATTTGTGGACATTGATTTTATATCCTGAGACATTGCTGTATTTTTTGATCACTTCCAGAAGTCTTGGGGGTTCTACAAGTATAAGATCATATCATAAGCAAAGAGTGAGAATTTGACCTCCTCTGCCTCCATTTGGATGCCCTTTATTTCATTCTCTTGACTGATTGTATTGGCCAGAACTTCTAGCATTATGTTGAATAGTAGTGATGATAGAGGACAACTTTGTCTGGTTCCAGTTCTAAATGGAAAAGCTTTTGGTTTTACTCCATTCAGTATAGTATTAGCTGTGGGTTTGTCGTAGATGGCTTTGATCAGATTAAGAAATGTTCCACCTATGCCTATATTCTTAAGTGTTCTAATTAGAAAAAGATGCTGAATTTTATCCAATTCCTTTTCTGCATCTATTGAGAGGATCATATGGTCTTTGTTTTGCTTCTGTTGATAGGATGAATTACATTTATGTACTTGCATATGTTAAACCAGCCTTGCATTCCTGGGATGAAACCTACTTGATCATGATGAATGATTTTTTTAAGGTGTAGCTGTAATCTATTGGCAAGGATTTTATTGAGAATTTTTGTATATATATTCATTAGTGAAATGGGTCTGAAATTCTCCTTTTTAGTTGGTTCTTTTCCTGGTTTTGGTATGAGGATGAATGTTTGCGTAGAACATTTTGGGGAAAATTCCTTCTTTTTCAATTTTTTTGAAATAATTTTGTAGTATGGATATAAGCTCTTTGAAGGTTTGATAGAATTCTAGTGTGAAGTCATCTGGTCCAGGGCCTTTTTTTTTTTTTTTGAGATTTTTATCATTTCTTCAATCTCTGGTCTTTAAATTGGTCTATTCAAGAGATCTATTTCTTCTTGATTAAGTCTAGGAAGAGGGTGTGATTCCAAGTATTGATCCATTTCCTCCACATTGTCAAATTTCTGGGCATAGAGTTTTTTATAGTACTTAGAAATGATCTCTTCTATCTCTGTGACATCTGTTGTTATTCTCTTTTATCATTTCTGATTGAGGTCATTAGAGATTATACTTTTCTGTTTCTTTCTTTTTTTGTTGTTTTTTAGACAGAGCCTCAAGCTCTGGGTAGAGTGCTGTGGTATCACAGCTCATAGCAACCTCCAACTCTTGGGCTCAAGCGAGTCTACTGCCTCTGCCTCCCAAGTAGCCAGGACCACAGTGCCTGCCACAACACCTGGCTATTTTTTGGTTGCAGCCATCGTTGTTTGGCAGGCCTGGGCTGGATTTGAACCCACCACCTTAGGTGTATGTGGCTGGTGCCTTAGCCACTTGAAATGCAGGCACTGAGCCATACTTTTCTATTTCTAGTTAATCTGGTCAAATGTTTATCAATTTTATCTATTTTTTTGAAAAACCAACTTTTTGTTTTATTAATTTCTGAATGATTCTTTTGTTTTCAATTTCATTAATCTCTAATTTAACTTCGGCTATTTCTCTTTTGCTGCTGGGTTTGGGATTAGATTGTTCTTCTTTTTCCAATATCATAAGATGATTAATGAGTTTGTTTATTTGCTCTCTTTCTGTTTTTCGAATAGAGGCATCTAATGTGATAAATTCACCCTCATAAGACTGCTTTTGCTATATCGCATAAATTTTGGCAATTTGTGTCTTCATTGTTGTTATGTTTGAGGAATTTAATGATTTCCTCTTTCATCTCTTCCTGAACCCAACCTTCATTCAACATAAGGTTGTTTAATTTCCAGGTCTTTGTGTGGGATGAGTGTTTTCGTTAGAGTTCCACGTTTATCACATTGTGGTCTGAGAAGATACAAGGTATAATTTCTATTCTTTTAATTTTGCTGAGGTTTGATTTATATCCTAGAATGTGGTCAATTTTGGAGTACCTACCATGGGCTGATGAGAAAAATGTATATTCCTCAGCTAATCCCTTTTATTCTAGGATCACTATTAAGTCCTTTGTGTCTTTGCTTAGTTTCTGTTTAGAGGATATGTCCAGTTCTGTCAGAGGGGTTTTAAAGTCCCTGACTATTACAGGGTTATGAGATATCATATTGCTTAAACCAATCAAGGTCTGTTTCATAAATCTGGGAGCATTTAAGTTGGGTGCATACATATTTCAAATTGAAATGTATTCTTGTTGTATTGTTCCTTTGACCAGTATAAAGTGTTCATCTTTGTCTTTCTTAACTTTAGTTGCTTTAAATCCTCTTTTATCTGAAAATAAGATTACAACCTCTCCTTTCTTCTGATCTCCACTTGCTTTAAATACTGTTTTCCATCCCTTAACCTTGAGTTTTGATTTGTCCTTCAAGGCTAGGTGTGTCTCCTAGAGCCAGCATATGGATGGCTTGTGTTTTTTTGTCCATTCAGCCAACGTGTGCCTCGTCAGGGGTAAATTTAGTCCATTGAAATTTATTGAGAGAATTGATAAGTGTGGTGGAGTTCTATTCATCTTCTTTTGTGAAAATCTATTGTGTTTTATCCTTTGTGTCATTGTGGAAGCTAAGTTTTGATCTTTAGCTTCTGGGTGTTTGCTTTGCTGGTTGTTCATTGTGGTGATCAGTGTTGAGAATATTTCTAAGCATTTCCTATAGAGGTGGTCTTGCGGCAAATTTCCTCAGTGCTTATATATCTGCAGCAGATTTGACTTCTCCATCAAATTTGCCACTTAGTTTAGTGGGATACAGAATTCTTGGCTTAAAATTGTTTTGTTTAAGAACATTGAAGGTGGATGACCATGCTTTTCTGGCTTGGAAGGTTTCAGCTGAAAATTCTGCAGTCATGCTAATGGATCTACCTCTGTAGGTTAGTTGGTGCTTACTCCTGGCTGCTTGCAGAATTTTTACTTTCATCTTGACTTTGGACAGGTTCATTATAATGTGGCTTGGAGAGGCTCTGAGTTGAGATAACCCAGGGTTTGATATCCATCTGAAAGTATTGTATCTGTGTCTTTATTAAAACTTGGGAAGTTTTCATTTATGATAGTCTCCAGTGGGGCTTCCATTCCTTTCAGACAGTCTTCTTCCCCTTCAATGATCCCTATCATTTGTATATTTGAATGCTTCATAGAGTCTCGTAGTTCTCTAAGTGCTTGTTCTGCTTTCTCTCTGTTCTTTTCCACCTCTTTAACTACCTGGGTTAACTCAAAAACTTTATCCTCTGGCTCTGAGATTCTTTATTCTCCATGGCCTAACCTATTTTTGACACTTTCTACTGAATCTTTACATTCTCCAACTATCTCCTTCCTTTCCTTAAGCTCTGTCACATCCTTTCTATATTCTACATATCTCTCATCCAACTTTTGGTTCTGTCTTGCCATTTTCTCATCCATGCCTTTTATTGTCCTTATCATCCATATTTAAATTCCCTTTCTGTCAAGTCCATTCATTCTTTATAGATGGAGTTGCTGCAGCAGCTGTGTCATGGGGGAGTTCCTCTGTTTTGGTTTTTCATGTTGCCTGAATTTTTCTGTTGGTTCCACCTCATGTGTTCTTTCTTCTTGTTCACTTTCTTATACTCTTTTTTCCTCCTCACTGCCTCCTTTATTCAAACAGAAGTCCTTGCTCTTGATGACATTATGTTGCAACATGTCACTGGGACACCAGGTGGTATCATGGGTTTTTTTAGGAGACAGCATAACCAGCAATCTCTATGGTCCTTATTCCAGACTTAGTTGCCTTCAGTGATTACCTGATTATTTCCTCAGCATTCACATCCTACCAGGGATCTTAAGCTCACAAGAATCCTTCAGGGGACAGTCTCATAGTACCTCCTGACTCTAGTTCTTATGGGGAGTCCCTCAGCCTGTCCCAAGAGTGGAGTTCTAATCCCAACAGGTATAGTTGAGATGGCTGTGCTTTAGGCCCCTGCTAAGTCCTTCTCATGATCTTCCCACAATGGCAGCCCCCTGGCTGCTGAGACCCTATCAATATGGCTGCCTCACCAGCCACCAAATTATGGCATATCCACTCTAACTGGCATTCAAATCTGGCTGCTGTATACTGTTTGAGTCTGCTGACTCTTCCAAGCTTTCTACTCAATGCACAGCTTCCCCTAAGAACTGAAAACTCTGGGAAGGTTTCCTCCCATCCTGGACCTCTGCAAGGGGCCAGCTGATCCAAGCCAGTGGCCATCACTTGCCTAATTCATCAGATCTCCACTGCTCTGGATCATATGCTATATCCAGCTCACCACCTCCTTGCTGTGCTTCCTGAACTATGACTCTGGGTAAGGTCCCCACACCAGGTATGGCTGGGTTCTTTCTTTTCCCCCAGTTATCTCAGCTGAATGATTCTTCTAGTCCATCATCTTGCTCCACCTACCCTAATTTGTCCAATTTTAAATTGTGAACATCCCCGTTGAATTTATTATTTTCCTAGGGCAAGGAACTACAAATATCTTATGAAAAGGTATATGGCAAAGTTTGGTTAAGGAGGATAGTATGGAAAACAGTAGAAATTTCTAATGGTCAAAAGCTAATATGTATGTTGGATCAGAGACCCTTTTAAGACTCTGAGGACACTCTGAGCTTCTCTATAGGAAAAGGTCTTTTGCAAGAGTTACAACTAAAGTCCATCCATTTCCCCCAGTTTTGGATGCAGAGGGATCCTATATTAAAATCTCTTGTATCAGGTGTCTGGATTCTAGTACCCTTATATAAATGAGAACATGATGACAATGAAACAAAGTCCATGACTTTGACCTACCTGCTGGTCAGTTAGCATTCTGTGAATCACTGAGTGCATCCCTGATTCTCACCAGAATCAAGCTAGTGTACATGGATTCAGTGCTGGAAAATTACCTTTCCAAGTAGGTGGCCTTCCCAACAGTTAATAGTTTCATGTCATTAAGTCACCCTGAACTCATTGTCTTCTAACACAAATGACCACCCACCCTCATACTGAAGTGCTATAAAAAGTGATAGACACTTTGTCCTAATGATAGCTATCTACACAAAAGGCATCACCAAGCACTTTAGAAACATTGTCCCCTTTTATTTTCATAGGCATTGTATGAGATTACAAAATATGATTCCCATTTTACAGATGAGAAAACACAGGTTAAGTGACGTGACCAAAGTCACATGGCGCCACACATACATCCTAATGTTATAAACTAAATGTCTATGTTCCCCTCTCAAATTCATCTGTTGAAGCCCTAAGCCCTAATGTGATATTAGGAAGTGGGATTTAGGTAGATAATTAGGTTTAGATGAGGTCACAAGGGTAGAGCCCCCCATGATGGCATAAATACCTTAAAAGAAGAAGAAGAGACATTAGAGCTTTCATTCTCCACCAAGTGAAAATTGAGAAAGCAGCTGTCTGCAAGCCTGGAAGAGGGTCCTCACTAGATACCAAATCTGCTAGCACCTTGATCTTGAACTTTTCAGCCTCCAGAATTGTGAGAAATAAATGTCTGTTGTTTAAGCCACCCAGTTTGTAGTATTTTATTATTACAACCTAAGAAGACTAAGGCAACCAAGATGGCTAAACTTGTGGTTTTCATAGCTATGCTTTTTGCACTCCAACAAATACAAATGTTATACTTTGTAATCTAAGTTCCAAGTGTCAACCTCAAATTAAAGAGCTTAATACACATATTAACTCAACATATGTACTCCTAAACTTCCTGAAATAATTTCAATTAAATAAGCCTGGGTTTGGAAAGGCACTAAAATTACTGACATTGAAAGGAGAAAAAGATATCTTTTCACTTAATTGTTAAAATCACCCCATCTATATCCTGCCCACATAATTCTCGACTAATAATAGCCTATTTCACTCACTGTCAGCAAAGAATACAGAATGCTGTAATCCACATGTGTGTTATTTTGTTGCACATATCTGCAAACTATAATTAGCAGATAACTTCTTCAAACATCAAGTCAAACATTTTGGGGAGTTTTTTCTTGCTTATAGAAAATTCAAGAGTGAACAGCTTGGAAAAACATTAAAAAAAAAAAGGCAAGAAAAACAAACCCTGTTCTATCTTATATCACGACTTGATTTTGGATCTTTCATATTTGCTAATTCTTTTAAAATTATATCTGAAAAAGGTGTGACTTGAAGCAAAAGCTATATCCATCATGGTACAAACATCAAAGAAAATACATCACAGAGGATAAATGCAAGGGAGGTCTGTACAAGGAGTCCCTAAAAAATGACTGATTGGATTTAAAGATATGCAAATCATTGTGACCTTAGCAAGGGTCATATTGTTATTGATGAATGAGAAAACACTTCTGCAATGGGTTTATATATATGTATATATATATATGGCACCTGCATACAGTGGACTACTCTACAGTTGTTAAACAAATTGAGGTGCATCTGTAAGTACAAAGTTAGAAATACGTTTTGGGAAAGCAAGTCGCCAAACAATAAGAATAGCATGATTTCATATTTGCAAAAGTAAAATTATCAGTGTATAAAAATGTAGTAAGATATAGATAGACAGCCTTATTTGTATATTTGCAAATGCATGAGAAAACTGTCTAAAAGGACACATTCTTTGTACCCTGTGTTGCACCCTCTCCAATCATCTCTAATTTCAGCCACAGCTATAGCAGATGGTTTCACACAAACTCCAACTCAGGCTGATGATGTCCCACCAGAAGCACAGAGCACGCGTGTGGTCTTTTCATACTCTGACTTGGGGCTTCTCAAAGGAGCACACTTAGTTTTGCAAATAAGAGCCCCCTAGGAAAGGTGAGTGAATGCCTCTAAGGAGGAACCTTCAACCAACGGTGGGCGAGAACTAATGGACAAATGCCCATCCTACCCACTGCAGCCTGGGAGTCATCCTATATCATTTTTTTAATTGCAGTAAAATAGATATAACATATATTTACCACTATAATCATTTTTAAGTGTACAGTTCAATGGCATTAAATCCATTTACTATATTGTGGAACCATCATCATTACTCATCTCCAGAACTTTTTCATCATCTGCAACACAAATTTTATATTCATAAACCAATAGTGCCCCATTCTCGCCTCCCTTAGTCCCTGGTAACCTCTATTTCACTTTCTGCCTTTATCAGTTGGCCTATTCCAGGTTTCTCCTGTAAGAGGAATGATTCAATATTTGTCCTTTTGTCTTTGCCTTATTTTGCTTTGCACGTGTTTCAGTGTACATCCATGTTAGTATGTATCAATATTTTATTTATTTTAAGGGTAAATAATATTCTGCTGTATATATAAACATATGGGTGTATGCCACCTTTTGTTTATACATTTGTCTGTGGATGGACATTTGTGTTGTTTCCACCTTTTGACTATTGTGAATAATGCTACTATGAACATTGGTGTGCAAGTATCTTTTTGAGTCCTTGCTTCAGTTCTTTTGGGTATAAACCTAAAAATGGAAATCCTGGATTAAATGCTAATTCTAAGTTAAAGTTTTTGAGGTATCAGAAGTGCTGGTGGAACTAAACCCCAGAATCTTTTTTGTTGAGACAGTCTCAAGCTGTTGCACTGGGTAGAGTGCCGTGGCATCATAACTCACAGCAACCTCCAACTCTCAAACTCAAGAGATCCTCTTGCCTCAGTTTTTCTATTTTTAGTAGAGACATGGTCTTGCTTTTTGCTCAGGCTGGTCTTGAACCCATGAGCTAAAGCTATCTGCCCACCTCAGCCTTCCAGAGTGCTAGGATTACAGGCGTGAGCCACCGCACCTGGCCAAGCCCCAGATATGGGGTTAATGATATGTCCATATTTTGGCACCTCCATCTTTTCTGCCTCTCTCTATCCTATTCCCTATGATGTTGCATGTAGCCTAACTACACCTAAGTCCTCCAAGTACTATCTCAGGCTCTACTCTTGGAGGAACCCAAGCTAGGACAATACCCACCTGAAAAAGTACTAGAACATTTCCCATAGCTGAAGGTCTCAAGTATCCAGGTTGGAAGGTCCAACAAGCAGGACATGCAGTAAAGTGAAAAGGAGAAAGGGAGGACATCACTGTGAAATTTCAAAATGCCAAGAATAATAAAACGTCTTTGATACTTTCAGAAAGAAACAAAGAATGTATTATGTAGAACAGTATATGAATTGACATGGCACTAAACTTGGACGATGAGACAAAGCCTTCAAATTTCTGATAGAAAACCATTTCCTGTCCAGAATTCCACATCCAGGCAAACTACCATCAAGTGTAAAGGTAGAATATGGGAATTTTCAGAACCATAAGATCTCAAAATATTTAGTTTCTTAGGAAACCTTTCTCCCAAAACTACTGGAACCTGTGCTCCTTCAAATCAAGGAAGTAAAACAAGAAAGAAGGTACAGGACCGGAGGACAAGGATCTCTCATGGGCACTCAGAGAAGTCTTCTCATTTCTCTTTTTTCCATTCCCTCCCCCATGGCTTTAATTCAACTCTTTACTGTTTTTCTTTTACATTACTGAAGTAACATTCTTCTTCTTTTTTGAGACAGAATCTTGCTTTGTTGCCTTTGGTAGAGTACCGTGATGTCACAGCTCACAGCAACCTCAAACTCTTAGATGTAAGTGATTCTCTGGCCTCAGTCTCCTGAGTAGCTGGGACTACAGGCGCCTGCCACAATGCCTGGCTATTTTTAGAGATGGGGTCTCACTCTGGCTCAGGCTGGTCTGGAACCCATGAGCTCAGGCAATCCACCCACCTTAGCTTTCCAGAGTGCTAGGATTACAGGCATTGCCACTACACCTTGCCTGAAATAACATTCCTTTTTCTTTTTTTTTTTTTTTTTTTTGAGACAGAGCCTCAAGCTATCCCCCTGGGTGGAGTGCCGTGGCATCACAGCTCACAGCTACCTCCAACTCCTGGGCTCCAGTGAGTCTCCTGCCTCAGCTTCCCAAGTAGCTGGGACCACAGGTGCCTGCCACAATGCCTGGCCATTTTTTGGTTGCAGCCGTCATTGTTGTTTGGCAGGCCCGGGCTGGATTTGAACCCACCACCTTAGGTGTATGTGGCTGGTGCCTTAGCTGCTTGAGCCACAGGCACTAAGCCTGAAATAACATTCTTAACAGTACTCCTTCTTTCACTCTTATGCCATCTCATATGCTGCCACCAAAGTCTCATTTTATATACATAAATCTGATCATCTCCACACACAAAATTTTTTAATGCTCATGTTTCAATTATCTATTTGTGTGGTGACCTCCAGCAACAGTCATTTATTTGACTATAATTTTCCAAACTGGTCTGTGCTCAGGGAGATGGTTCTTTTGCTGTTCTTGCCTGCAGTCCTCCCATAGTTCAACTGGGCCTGGAAATCCCAGATGGCTTTACTTATATGTCTGGCATCTTCACTCAGACAGCTGGAAATGCCAGGGTCTGACTGGGAATCTCTGTCTATCTGGTCTCTCAGACAGGACAACCAGATCACTTTACATGGTAGATCAGGATTTTGAGAAGAATTCCAAGTGGTTAAGTTTCAATTACTTATCAAATCTCTCAAATACTTGCATCGCATTTGTCAATGTCTAATTGACCAACTCAAGTCACATAGCAATATCCAGAGTCAATATCAGAGATTACCAAGGATATAACTACATCATAGATGTTTATAACTTGCCAAAGTTCACCTGTCTAAGCTTACTAGTTCTGCAAGATCTAGCTTTTACCTCTCCAACCCTATCTCTCCCCATTCTACCCTCTGATCTCACAATCGATCCATACCAATAACTAACTCTTGCATTTCACTTGGTATTTACCAGGAACTGTTCAAATCGGTTTTAATTACCATCATAATAATCCATTCTGCAGTTGAGTAAACTGAAGCCTAGTTATTAGAAAAAATTGCAGATGAAGAGACTGAGGCACCAGGAGCTTAAATAACTTGTACTAGGTCTTCAGATAATAAGTGACAGAGGGACTTTTCGAAATTCTTCAGCCCTATTATATGGTCTCTTGGGGAAAATGACCCGCTCATGAATATCCTGAAATGTCTCCAGCCTTCCTCTGAATTTCTTGCTTTCTGCTCTTCTAGCAGAAAAATGCTTTCTCTTTTCTCAGTGTCAACACGTGAGAAGATTTCCTCACTACTTCCTGGTGGATCTAGGCGCTATCATACCTATTTTTACTGCTCACCTACAAACAACAGAGGCAATTATCATCTCTTATTGCTTCTATTCATTTTTATGATTTTGTCATTTACTGGGCATAACAATGGAGGGAAAGGGCTTAGTCAAAATACAGATCCCTAAGCTCTCCTCCTTGATACTGACACTGGAACCACTGCCCTAGACCAGAGATTTGCAAACTTCTCAGGGCCAGGTAAGAAATAGCTTAAGCTCTGTGAGCCATGTGGTCTTTATCATAACTGCTCAACTTCATTATGGCAGCAAGAAATCAGCCATAGGCAATACATAAATGAGTGAACGTGTATGTGTTGCTTTTTTTTTTGAGACAGAGCCTCAAGCTGTCCCCCTGGGTAGAGTGCCATGGCATCACAGCTCACAGTAACCTCCAACTCCTGGGCTCAAGCGAGTCTCCTGCCTCCACCTCCCAAGTGGCTGGGACTACAGGCGCCTGCCACAACACCTGGCTATTTTTTGGTTGCAGCCATCATTGTTGTTTGGTGGGCCCGGACTGGATTCAAACCCACCACCTTAGGTGTATGTGGCTGGTGCCTTAGCCACTTGAGCCACAGGCGCCGAGCCCATGTATGTGTTTCATTAAAACTTTATGAGCACTGACATTTGAATTTTATATTATTTTCTTGTGTCATAAAATATTATTTTTCTTTTAACTTTTTTGGAAAATTGAAAACTATTTATTTATTTATTTGAGACAGAGCCTCAAGCTGTCGCCCTCAGTAGAGTGCCATGATGTCACAGCAATCTCCAACTCCTGGGCTTAAGAGATTCTCTTACCTCAGCCTCCCAAGTAACTGGGACTGCGGGCGCCTACCACAACGCCTGGTTATTTTTTGGTTATAATTGTCATTGTTGTTTGGCAGGCCTGGGCTGGATTTGAACCCACCAACTCTGGTGTATGTGGCTGGCGCCTCAGCCCCTTGAGCTACAGACTCCATGCCTGAAAATATTTTTAAAATCATTCTTATTCTTAGATCACAGGCTGTATTAAGTAGGGAGTAGGCTAAATTTTGGCCTGTGGGCTATAGTTTGCTGACTCCTGCCCTAGACTAAAAGCCTATAGTGTTACATTCTTAGTATTTATTTTTCAAATAAATGAATCACTGAACAAGTGAAAATAATAATCGACTGAATTTACTTCACATTAGAAAGTACTTTTACCTAAAAAAAAGATATTCTTTTCTATTTTTATAATTTGGGCAAATCTTTCATGTCTCTAATTCTGATCCTTCACCAGAAAAATAGTGTTAGACAGGTTTAGTGAGTGGTTTTCAAACTCTGCTCCATTAACCCTAGGAGCCCTCACATAGGATCCAGTGTGAAGGGTAAGAGAGGAGAAGGTAGAGTTAGTGGAGGTCAGGGACCCTTTACACTTACACCAGCCAGAAAAGCATTACTGCTAATCTGTTTTAAATATTGGGTTTCCAAAAGAGAATTTATTTGAAGGAAGATTTATTCTATAACTTTATTGTGTTCTGAAACTACTATCAGTCTAATGAAGGTAATTAGACAAAAGAATGAAATAAGAGCTATAAAAACTGGAAAAGAAGTTCTAAATTTTTATTATGTATAGCAGATATGATTGAATAGCTGACAAGTTCAGAAAAATGCACTGAAAAACTCGGACAATAAGAAAAATCAATAAAAGGGCTGAAACTACTCTTTCTTACATTTGGAAACAACCAATTACAACAATAAAATAAAATCCAAGGATAAACTGAGCAATGGAAATGTAATATGCATACAACAAATTGTACAGATAGTACTTCACGTCAAAGAGTCAACATCATAAATATGTTATTTTCTATTAAATTATTCATATATGTCAATAAGATTTTTTGTACTAAACAGATTCTAATTTTGTGGGAAAAATAAACAAGCCAGAATAGCTAGAAAAATTCTGTAAAATTTTAAATGAGTAATTCTGTTGAATTAAATGAAAACCTGAGAAATAATAAAAATAAATGACCTTGATATTGTATACAAAAATGTAAGTCTATAAAAATTTGATGGTGATGCCTGAATAGACAGATCAATGAAATGAAATGAAGAGTCCAGAAATTGAGATGCATATGAGAATTTAGAATATGATAAAGGTGGCATTTTAGGGCGGTGACTGTGGCTCAGAGAAGTAGGGCGCTGGCCCCATATGCCGGAGGTAGCAGGTTCAAAAAAAAAAAAAAAGGTGGCATTTTAATTCAGCATAGATAAAAGGACTTATTCAATAAATAATGAATCTGGCAAAACATAAAATCAGATTCCTTCCTCATTTCTCATAACAAAATAAATTCCAGACAGATAAAAGAATTAAATCTAAGCAATGAAAGTATAAATGTACTAGAAAAAAATACAGGAGAATGTTTTTATAGTACTGAAATAGGTAAGATCTTTTTAGGCAAGAAACAAAGCTAAAGAGATATTAAAGAGCTGACTGACATGTTTAAAATATAAAATAAAGTTAAAAATAACTTAAAACTTACATGTTTAAGCCTGGACAAATACCATAAATTAAGAAGTTAATCTGGGAGCGGTGGCTTATGCCTGTAATCCTACCATTCTGAGAGGCTGAGGCAGGTAGATTGCCTGAGCTCAGGAATTGAAGACCAGCATGAGCAAAGAGAGAGACCTCGTCTCTAAAAATAGCCAGGCAGGGGGGAGTGGTCAAGATAGCCGACTGGCACCAGTCTCCGACAGAAGCTCCTGTTCAGAAGAAAGGATAAAGCCTGGAGAAACACCCAACAAAGTCGAAAACTGGGAGCCCAGCTGAGAGAGAAGAGTGATACCAGCAGAACACCTCTTCTGAGACACACAGAGACTTCTAGAGGACGCTCCACAGGTACATAAATCTCTCCAAAGGAATAGCGCCCATCCCCTCCCCCAAGAAAGGTGTGCTTTTCCTTTGTT
>CAUYTI010007418.1:0-27873 GCA_963575145.1 Galago senegalensis | reverse complement strand
GGTGTCCACATCTGTGCATCTTCTCTGCTCTGCTCTGCGGTGTCCACATCTGTGCATCTTCTCTGCTCTGCTCTGCGGTGTCCACATCTGTGCATCTTCTCTGCTCTGCTCTGCGGTGTCCACATCCGTGCATCTTCTCTGCTCCTGGTGTCCACATCCGTGTGTCTTCACTGCTCTGCTCTGTAGTGTCCACATCCGTGCGTCTTCTCTGCTCTGCTCTGCGGTGTCCACATCCGTGCGTCTTCTCTGATCTGCGGTGTCCACATCTGTGCATCTTCTCTGCTCTGCGGTGTCCACATCCGTGCATCTTCTCTGCTCTGCGGTGTCCACATCCGTGTGGCTTCTCTGCTCTGCTCTGCGGTGTCCACATCCGTGCATCTTCTCTGCTCTGCGGTGTCCACATCCGTGCGTCTTCTCTGCTCTGCTCTGCGGTGTCCACATCCGTGCATAATCTCAGCTCGGCAGAGTCCACAACCGGGCGTCGTCTCTGCTCTGCTCTGGAGTGTCCACATCCGTGCGTATTCTCTGCTCTGCTCTGCGGTGTCCACATCCGTGCATTTTCTCTGCTCTGCTCTGTGGTGTCCACATCCGTGCGTCTTCTCTGCTCTGCTCTGCGGTGTCCACATCCGTGCGTCTTCTCTGCTCTGCTCTGCGGTGTCCACATCCGTGCGTCTTCTCTGCTCTGCTCTGCGGTGTCCACATCCGTGCATCTTCTCTGCTCTGCTCTGCGGTGTCCACATCCGTGCATCTTCTCTGCTCTGCAGTGTCCACATCCGTGAGTCTTCTCTGTTCTGCTCTGTGGTGTCCACATCCGTGCATCTTCTCTGCTCTGCGGTGTCCACATCCATGAGTCTTCTCTGCTCTGCTCTGTGGTGTCCACATCCGTGCGTCTTCTCTGCTCTGCTCTTCGTTGTCCACATCCGTGCATATTCTCTTTTCTGCTCTGTGGTGTTCACATCTGTGCATCTTCTCTGCTCTGCTCTGCGGTGTCCACATCCGTGCGTCTTCTCTGCTCTGGTCTGCGGTGTCCACATCCGTGCGTCCTCTCTGCTCTGGTCTGCGGTGTCCACATCCGTGCGTGTTCTCTGCTCTGCTCTGCGGTGTCCACATCCGTGCGTCTTCTCTGCTCCGCTCTGCAGTGTCCACATCCATGCATCTTCTCTGCCCTGCTCTTCGTTGTCCACATCCGTGCATATTCTCTTCTCTGCTCTGTGGTGTTCACATCTGTGCATCTTCTCTGCTGGTCCAGGGACATGTGCATGACCTAGGTTTCTTTCTGTGTCTGTACAGGGGGATCAGCTGCTGCAATGAGCTCCAACTCAGCATCACAAGTGTCACTGTGTGCCACCCCCCCGGGTCAGAGACCCAGCTGTAACCTCTTGGCCTGGGTGCCTGGCCATTGTGCCTGGCCCACTCTCCGCTGCCCTGGCACAGGGTTGCTGTCACTTCCTGGGTCTCTCAGTTCCTGTGGCAGCCGCAGGAGCCAGTATGTCTGTGATGTCCACATCCATGCATCTTCTCTGCTCTGCCTCTTGTATGTCCAGCTCTTCTGTCTTATCCCTTTGGGCACCAGCCTGGCATAGTCAGAAGGAAGGGAGGCCACACTCCTATCTGAGGGGGTCACACTCGAGGTGTCTTGCTGGCCCTGTCCTTTGGTATAAGGCCTACTTCCTGCCTTTGTTTCGCGTGCTGTCTCATGTTGTCTCTGTGATCACTTTATGTTTTATTCTGCCTCAGACTTCCCTGTCCTCTGACTGGCCCTGCCCAGGTTGGCTTACCCTGAGAGCTCAGCCCCACTGCTGTCCAGCCTGCTGTCCTCCCCTCCCCAGCTCACAGCACCTCCAGCCACACTGGGCTGGCTTGCTTTATGTTGAGGGCTGTGGGTGGATATGAGGTGGGTCTGGGGAGACAGGGAGCTGACCTTCTGGGGTTGGGCTGGGGGAGGGCTGGATAGCAGGCTGGGGACGTCCAGCAGCTGGGCCTTGAGTTGTGGTCAGTTGGTTTTTGTAAAAATTGCCAGACCAGTGTCTGCAAAGCACCACCATGGCACTGCCAGCCCTGGCCACAGTGTGGTTAGTCCAAAGCTCAGCTCACATGTGGCTCTTTGGGAGAGGGCATGGTGCTCTGTTGGTCAGCACAGCCTACCCTCCCAGTCGGGGTTCCAAACAGGTAAATTTGCTGCTGTGCTACAATGCATCGGCGCCCCAGTTGTGGAGCCGCCACAGTCATTGTGGGACAGGCACAGGGAGGGACGAACTTGAGGCCTTTGGTAGGTGTGTTCTCAAGGAGGCAGAGTCTGTGCCCTTGTGTTCCCTCAGCTGGACAAGAGTCTTTTCTGTGGTCTGTTTGTGCCACAGTTTACGCTCATGTGCTGCTTTCTGGTGGTTTAACTGTTTGAAATGAGGCTGGTGTAGTGGCTCATGCTGTAGTCCCAGCACTCTGGGAGGCCAAGGTGGAAGGATCCCTTGAGCTCAGAAGTTCAAGACCAGTCTGAGCAAGAGTGAGATCCCATCTCTACTAAAAGAAAAATTAGCTGGCGTTGCAGCTGGCGTCTGTGTTCTCAGCTACTCAGGAGGCTGAGGCAGGAGGATCACTTGAGCCTAAGAGTTTGAGGTTGTTGTGAGCTATGATGCCACAGTACTCTACTGAGGGTGATAGAGTGAGATTCTGTCTCAAAAAAAAAAAAAAAGTAAAAAAAAACAAAGAAAAAGACTATTTGAAACAGCTCTGGGTCCAGTCCTGTGTCCTTATCGTAAGAGGCCATGATGAGCCTTACAGAGAAAATACATGTAGGTGATTCTCACCTAGGTGTGGATCAGCAGTGCCTGTCCCATGGGGTGTCCAAAACAGAGCCACACATGGAGCAGGTCTGTGTTTGCTTGGTGGGTGAAAATGTGACCAGAGGCTCGTGGCAAGGTGCCTAGTGTGGCCCCTAGGAGCAGTGGTCAGCGTGTGCTCGGCAGGTTCACAGATAGTCTCTGGACAGACCCAGGAGGATGCAGCACTTTCCAGATCATCCACTGAATGTGGGGAAGAACAGCTTCGTGCCCGCCTCCCTCTGGTATTCTGGATGCTGGATTGTTGTTGGTGCAGCTCCTGTGAGCTTGCTGGTGGGGCCTGAGGATCGGCAGACACGCTGTTTCCGGAGCCCTGGCCTTTGGGGTCAGCTGCATGAGGTGTGGCTTGCAGGTCCCTGTTTCCTGTGTCCTTGCATCACTGGCTGTCATATGACCTTCCCACACCTGCTGCTCTGAAGGCACATGTGTGTCTGATTTTGCATCTGACCCCTGTTAGCAACGGCCTCTCATGTTGGCCCTGGAACTCTGCTGGGAGCTGGCTGCTCCGTATTGTGGCCTCCTCCTTTCACAATCTCTGACTTTTCCATGTCGGTTTCTAAAATTCACTGATGTGATCTCAGCCTCTAGATCTTTGTGTGATCTGAGGTAGGGATGTAGTTATATTTCTCTGCATGAAATAATTGACTTCTCTTTCATTCCTAGTTTTTGAGTTATTTAAAAACGTGGATAATTGAACTTTATGAGATACATGTCCTGTGTCTGTGTGTGGTTTCTGTCCTGGAGGCTCTGGACGGAGCACATCCTAGTGACACATTTGCTGGGGTGGAGACACCCTGGAGTATGTGATAAGTGTTAGTTAAGCTGAACCACTGGGTCTGGTTAGCAGTGATTCATTTAAAACATATCCCTTCCTTGTGAGTCACCGGAGGTAGACTTCCACACATGGCATTTGTAGGACACAATGTATTGCACCCACACTCACACTGCCCGTGTCCTATGTACACACTCGTGGCGTTTATAGAACTCTTCATATTGCAGGGGCACACACACACTGCCCGTGTCTCAAGAACATACATGGCATTTGTAGGACACTCCGTATTGCCCCCACATGCACACTGCCCGTGTCCCATGCACACACACGTGGCGTTTATAGAACTCTCCATATTGCATGTACACACGCACCCTGCCCGTGCCCCATGCACACACATATGGCGTTTGTAGGACGCTCCATATTGCATGCACGCATACACTGCCCATGTCTCATGCACACACATGGTTTTCTTTCTTTCTTTCTTTTTTTTTTTTGAGACGGAGCCTCAAGCCGTCCCCCTGGGTAGAGTGCTGTGGCATCACTCACAGCAATCTCCAACACCTGGGCTCAAGCAAGTCTCCTGCCTCCGCCTCCCAAGTAGCTGGGACCACAGGCGCCCACCACAACAACCGGCTATTTTTTGGTTGCAGCCATCATTGTTGTTTGGTGGGCCCAGGCTGAATTCGAACCCGCCACCTTAGGTGTATGTGGCTGGCACCTTAGCCACTTGAGCCACAGGCGCTGAGCCATGGTTTTCTTTCTGGTACTGTCTGCATGTGCTTTATTTCAGCATCAGGGTTGCTATGGTTTGAGTGTTTATGTCCTTCCAAAGTTCATGTTGAAACTATTTTTATTTTTTATTTTATTTTTTTGGTTGTAGTTGTCGTTGTTTGGCAGGCCTGGGTTGGGTTCAAACCTGCCAGCTCTGGTTTATTTGGCTGGCGCCCTAGCTGCTGAGCCACAGGTGCCAAGACTTCATGTTGAAACTTAATGCTGGCTCGGTGCCTGTGGCTTAAATGGCTAAGGCGCCAGCCACATACACCTAAAGTGGCGAGTTCAAATCCAGTCTAGGCCCACCAAATAACAATGACAGCTGCAACCAAAAAATAGCTGGGCGTTGTGGTGGGCGCCTGTGGTCCCAGCTACTTGGGAGGCTGAGGTGGGAGACTCACTTGAACCCAGGAGTTAGAGGTTGCTGTGAGCTGTGATGCCACAGCACTCTACCCAGGGGGACAGCTTGAGGTTCTGTCTCAAAATAAAAAAAAAGAAAAGAAAAAGAAAAAAGAAACTTAATCCCAATGCACTGGTATTAGGAGGTGGGGCCATTAGGGGTGATTAAGAACTGGGGGCTTGGTCTCATGGGTGGAATCCACGCCCTTATGAAGGGCTGGAGGGAATGCTCTGCTCTCCGCTCTGTTGCCACACAAGGACATGGCAACAAGGTGCCCTCTGGAAAGCAGAGAGCAGCCCCCAGCTGACACCTTGGACCTTGGGCTTCCCAGCCACTGGAACTGTGAGATAAATGTCTATGCTTATAAATTACCTAGGGTGTGATATTTTGTTACTGCAGCAGGAGTGGGCTAAGATAAGAGTCACACCCGTCTTGTGGTAGAGGTGGGGGCTTCCTCGTTTTCTGTTTTCCAGAGTAGCTTATACTGCCAGTGGGGGTGCTACAGGGGCTGGGGCGGGCTGGGATATAAGGGTGTATGTTGTAGGCGCAGGCACAGGTGTGTCTATATCATATGAGTATGCGTGTACTATGCGGGGGTGTGCAAGCTCGTGCGCATGTGTGTGTGCACATGTGTGTTGGAGTATTGGTGCAGGGGTGTGGGTATGTGTGTCTGGCCATCTGCTTTGTGCATGTGTGGTTTGTGCTGTGTGCTTGTCAGCATGTGTGTATTGTGAGTGCGTGTGAGCCCTGACCTCTGGGGTCGCATGGCCTGCTCGTGGGCTGCCTATTGTGCAGGTGTGTACATGTGTGCATTTGTGAACCTGCCCTGTGTGTGTAAATGTGCAAGAGTGCACACACTTGTGCACATTCACACTCATGTGGGTGGTGTGTGTGTCAGTGCAAGTGTGTGTGCATACAGGAGGGCTTGCGTGAGTCTGTGTGTCTGGTGCTTTGTGTGAGTGCAAGTCAATGTGTCTGTCAGATGGGGCTGAGCTCACCCTGAGAGCTCTGGTAGGACCCTGAATCTGGTCTTGTCTCGGCCCCCTGCTGGCCTCTCTGGTGGCTCTGGGTGTTGGGATAAGGGGTGTGGCAACTTTAACCTTCACTGGCAGTGCCATCCGAGGTCCCCGCACAACCCAGTGTAAATACAGCAATCCACACTTCAGATAAATACAAGATGCATCAAAAGATTTAAGGCACCTGTTGTGTATTTAAAAGAATTATATCTTGTTTATGGTTTGGTATAAAACGCACAGCTGATTTATATAGCGGCTGGTCCATCGTGGAGGAAATCTCATTTCAATCATAAATGGCAGGGTTTGATTTAAGAATTCATTCTTTAATGGGTCTGCAATGTTCAAATTTAAACCCATTCAATTCATCAGCCAAATATTCAATATGGGCACAGGGAACTCATTTAGGCAAACAGAGACTTTTAATATAAATTTTCCGGGAGATTTCTCCATCGATTCCGCAGTTTAGTGCAAAATGATTTGTGCGATACATTCTGGGAGATCAATGCTGCCGGTCAATGGCTCCTATAAAACCACCCCCCGCCTGGCGCAGGTCAAGGCACTTTGGCTCTCAGGGAGCTTGTCAGCGGATGACATGGCCATGCGGCCGGAGTCATTTCTTCTCTCTGATGGTGTCTGCTGTCCGCTGCCCACGCACTGGCAGAGGGACTGCCTCCCTAGCCTGGGCCAGATCATGGACTCAAGATTCAGGGCCTCAGTGCCCCTGTCTTGGGCTGGGTGGGGACAGGTGAGGCTTTGGCCAGAGGGGCTGCCTGTCTTCTCATGCACCAGCCGTGCTCAGGAGCGGCCTCGCAGCTGTATTAGCCACAGTTTGGGGCTCTGCCCTGGGAGCTGGTAAGGAGCCTTTGGGCCAGGCCTGAGCTGCCCTTTACAGCCTGACCCGGGGTCCCAGGGCTGGTCTCTGGCACAGCAAGGGGCCTCCTGGGGGCAGACTCATTGCTGAACTCCAAAGCATGGCCTGGGGTCTCTGAGGGCCCAGGGGCAGGACCCCACCCCACCACAACCTGCTCTGTGCTCCACGGACTTTGCTGAGCAGGATGTGCGGCAGAGGCCAGCACAGCCCAGCTACCTGCATGAGGGAGGAGGCATCAGTGTGTCTCCTGCTCCCTGCCCGCCCTGTGCCAGGTGATGTAGGCTGTTCCCAGTGTGGCCCAGGGGCTCTGTTCTGTGAGGTGCCTCAGGGATCTGCCCTCAATCACTGGGTAGGGTCCAAGGCCACGTGGTCCACTTTCTCTCCACATAGTCATGTCCCTGTGGGCACTGTGGGGGCAGCCATAGGGCAGGGAGCAGGAGGGATGGGCAGCTGGAGCCCAACCTGGGGGCCAAGGGCTGTTATGCAGGGTGGGGCCTCTGTGAAAGAGTGGGGCAGGGCATTGATCTTGTGTCTAGATGGGCTGGGGTGTCAGGATGCCCCAGTACTGAGATGGAGAGGGGCCTGGAGAATGCCCCTCCAGCCCCAGGTTATGGTCATAGCTGCCTCTTTGGCCCAATGAAGACAGTAGAATGGCCACCAAGCCTGGGACATCCTTAAGTATCCTTCCTATACCTCAGGACTGTCTACCTGCTCTGGGGCATCCCACCCAATCCCACTTCTCTGCCTGGTATCTCTGCTGCTCCCCCCCTCAGGCTGCCCCACTGTCCTCTCTGTTGCCAGGCCCTGGACCTCTCCCCAGAGTTGAGATATTTCTTGCTGTTCTGGCCCAAAGATGGGCCCCCTGGGTTCCCAGGTCCCATCTCTGCAGCCTCACCCTCTGTACCACGTCGTCCAAGTATCTGTTTCCCTGGTGTTCACCTGCCTGGACCTGAGGCCCTGAGGGGTGGGCAGGTCTTCCCTCCCGCAGTTTGGGGGCCCTGCAAGAGGAGGGAACAGCATGGAGCAGCCCGGGCTCCTGCAGGTTGGGTTATGGGGAGTATAGCACATTAGGTGGGGCAAGGAGGGTCTGGGGATATCTGTGGACAGGCCCCACTGTCCCAAGGGCCATGTTAGGAAAGATAAAAATGAGTTGGCGGGCTTGGCGCCTGTGGCTCAAGTGGCTAGGGCGCCAGCCACATACACCTAAGGTGGCAGGTTCAAGTCCAGCCCGGGCCCGCCAAACAACAATGACGGCTGCAACCAAAAAAATGGCCAAGCGTTGTGGCCGGCGCCTGTGGTCCCAACTACTTGAGAGGCGGTGGCAGGAGACTCACTTGAGCCCAGGAGTTGGAGGTTGCTGTGAGCTGTGATGCCACTGCACTCTACCCAGGGGGACAGCTTGAGGCTCTGTCTCAAAAAAAAAAAAAAAAAAAACGAGTTGGTGGGGAGCTCAGTGTGACAATCAGGAGGCCACACATGACCACAAAGCTCAGGGGAGCTGCTGTGGCTGAGCCTTCTACCTACATGGCGCCAGTGAAAGGTCTGGCTTCAAGGGAGGCCCTGGGGCAGGAGTCAGATCCAGGTGGCCCTAGAGCTTGCTGGGAGATGGATACTGAGGCCTCTGGGGCTGCAGAGAGGGTGAGGGGCTGGGACCCTGGGTCCCCAAGCTCTGTATCCTGGAGTGTGGGAACCCAGGTAGGGGTGGACAATCAGGTGGACAATCACTGCAGGGAACTTGCCCTGTGGACTCCCAGACTCCTGAGAGGAAAACCAGGCCTGGACCTTGGCTGCAGCCGTGACTCCTACTTAATAGCTGGCCTGGCCTGGGCTGCCCATTCCCCCACCCCTGTCCCTCCAATGTGCCCAGTCTCTGAGGCCACGTGGCCCCATCCCTGGTGCCTTGTAACCTCTGTCCCATAAGCTGGTGGCCTCTCGGCCTGCCCCACAACAGGAACAGGCGGCAGAGCCCATATTGATTTCATTTCCAAATTATTAATCAACTTCACAGCTCAACAGAAATATTGTATTGTTCAGCTTGGGCAGGTCCAAATGGCTCTCCCTCAGGCGAGGAGCGGGGACGGGTGAAGGACAGGGCTGATGAACAGACTATGGCTGCAGATGCTGGCAGCAGCAGAGGGCGTCAGGCCCTGCCCACCCATGGCCTTCCCACCTGGCCAGGTGAGGTTGGGGAGGGCCTGTGAGAGCCTGGGAAACGGGTTTGGATAGCAATGCCGGCCCTGGGGGCCCTGAGCAGAGGCTTCTGCTGCCTCTTGGGGACCTGAGGGCTCTGCC
This sequence comes from Galago senegalensis, assembly GCA_963575145.1. Lineage (NCBI taxonomy): Eukaryota > Metazoa > Chordata > Mammalia > Primates > Galagidae > Galago > Galago senegalensis. The sequence goes on along the minus strand of CAUYTI010007418.1, from coordinate 18,914 downwards.
AGGGAAGGACTGGCTGGATTCAAGCCAGAGCTGGCCACAGGCCTATCCCTGTCAGGTCTACTGCCTCTCCACCCCGTGGAAAGAGGAAGCCCTTTCCGGCGCTTTCCAGCTTCCTCTCTCCACTCCCTCTGAGGACTAAGGGGACCTAGCACCTCCCTGGGCCCTGGCTTGTCTTCAGCCCTGGGGAGGCTCATGTGCCCCCATCCTGTGCTTGCGTGTCCCACCAGGAGTCCAGCCTCCTGGACTCTACCTGCCTGACTTCCCCAGCACTAGTGCCCTCCCCTGCAGACCACTGTGGGTCTGAATCTGTCAGGACCGCACTGGAGCCTTTACTCTGTGCCTACTGTATGCTGTCCCCATTGGAGGGTTTGGCTGGGGTTGCGCCCCTGGCCAACCTGGCCTTGTTCTGTCTGGGTCTCCCACCCACTGGGCCCTCCCTGGGGGTGGACAGGTCACCTGCCACTGAGCTTCACTGAGCTGGTGCCTACGAAAACTACAGATTCACACAGCTTTAGGTCACACCCCCTCAGGAAGGAAATTGCAGGGTGGTGGCTCCAGGACCAGCCTCCTCTCCAGAGGCCAGGGTGAAGATCTGGGGAGAGCACACTCAGGAGACCCGAGAGGCTGGCTGAGGCAAGGGAGCCAAGTGGGGCCCCAGAGCCTCCATCAACAGCCTCCATCCTCCTTGGGGAGCTGAGGCCTGGAGTGGCCTGGTTTCCATGAGACTCATCCATGCAGGGCATGTGTGGCCTTGTGGAGGTCACAAACGAGTTGCCAAGCAAACATGGCTGAGACAGATGCCTGGAAACTCCACACCGACTGGATAGTCACCTCTGTGGGTAAGATGGTGGTAGTCATCTTAGTGAATGGTATATCATAGTTATGAAAAAAATCTTACCTTTAGAAATATTCCCAGAAGCACCCGCAGATGAAAAGCTGTCAGGTGGGGTGTGGGTCCAGAGAATAGGACTGAAATAAAGTGGGTGAGTGGCCTGGAGTCCAGTGTACAGGTGTCCCCACCTCCTGTGGGGGTGAACATGCCCATAGTGATGGAGCAGTGGGGAGACCCTCATTAGGATGCTGCTGCTAAAACCCAGAAAACAAGTGTGGGTGAGGTCGCAGAGAAACTGGAGTCCTTGTGCACTGTTAGTGGAAATGTAAAATGGGGCAGTGGCTAGGAAAACAGTGGCATTTCCTCGAAAAATTAGAATTGCCCTATGAGCTGGCAGTTCCTTCTGGGCATAGACGTAAAAGAACCGAGAGCAGGGACTTGGACATTCACAGCAGCCTCACTCGCAATAGCTGAAAGGTGGATGCAGGCTGTGCCCGCTGGCAGAGTGGGATGACGACATGTAGTCTACCCGTGCAATGGAATGTTAGCCAGCCCCCAAAAGGAGGAAGTCCTGCCAGCTGCAACAACAGGATAAACTGAGGACATGCTATGTGATGTGAGCCAGACACAGAGGAAAGACACTGTGACCCCCTATGTGAGTGATGTGGCAGGCAGGAAGCATACCTAGTGGCTTCTGGCAATGGAGCATGTGTCCCAGTCCTCCCCATCAAGCAACAAGGCTTTTAGAATCTCCCAGCACTGTCTCTGCTGTCTTAGCAGCCCCACAGGAGTCCAAGATGGAGAAGAGTTTATCTTGATCAGTATTGTGACTTTTGTCTAATAGCATAAACAGATAAGAATCACAGGAAACTCAGGTTTTGAGAGAATTTCTGATAGTAGCCCCACCATAGTTCATTGTAGACCAATTGTATCACAATAATACTGCTTAAAAAACAAAGAAAGCACATCCATAATCCCAGGACTCTAGGAGGCTGAGGCAGGAGGATCATTTGAGGTCCAATGTTTAAGACCACTGGTCACTCTGCCACTCCAGGGCCGCATCTCTCCTGGTCCCATCTAGTTGATGGGACCTTGGGCAGAGGCTGACCTGGTGCTGTGGGGGCTGGGGTGAAACTTGGAGGGGTCTGGAGAGAGGAGGGAAGTTTATTTCTCATGGGGGGGGGGATGGGAATTGTGGCCAGAGGGCAGATGATGGCAGATGACATTTTTCAGAAGTGGCTGTAGCAACACCCGTCCCTGCAGCAACACCCGTCCCTGTATGCTCTCCTACGGGCCTTCCACACCCCTCTAAGGTGAGGCCCTGGGCCTCTGACTGGAACTCTGCTGGGAGTGAAGCTGGGTGCTTTCCAGGCCGGGTTGTGGGAAGTGAGACTGCTTCCTTGGGCTTTATGGGGTGCCTGCTCCTGAGGCTCATGGATACAGCTGCTGATGAGGACCCAGCCAACAGCTAGCATTGACCACAAATGTCTGTGCAGGTGATGATGTCTGGGGTGGCTGGCTCACTCAGAGCAGCCCCAGCCTCTGAGCTTCCGTGGTAGAGGCGTTGGCAGAGGAGCAGCAGAGGGGAAAGGAGCTGACCCTGTGGCTCTGTGTCTGGTTCCAGCCTGGCTGTGAGCATCCTGGTTAGGCTGCGGTGCATGAGAGGGCACTGACACAGAAGTGGCCAGGACTGGCTGGGTGGTGCCAATGGCTGGGAGGGTGCTGAGAAAGAGACCTGCTGTGTCTGAGAGCAGCAGTCCCCAGCTGAGGGAGGCATGGACGCCATGATTGCAGGGGCACTGACATCTGGCCAGAGGGCAAAGTGAGGGAGCGGCCAGGGTGGCAGCCCAGCGTGGTTGAGTTCCTCTGTGGCAGGGGACTCAGGTTCATCTCAGGCAGCGGCAGTAGTGACCCATTCCAGGGGGAATGGGGGAGGACTATGTCAGTTACTCTGAGGGTAGGAGACACAAGGAGGACATGGGAGGGGTCCCTGAGGAGGGCTGGGACCCACCAGAGAAGAGGAGGCTACAGCCAGTTGCAGAGTAGGTTGGGAGTTGGGGGCACAGGACCCAAGCAGAACCCTGTGTGGCCTTGTGGGTGCGTGCTGAACTGGGAGTCATGGGATCCGGCCACAGCATACCCCAGCCCCACACGCTGAGACCTCCCAAGTCTCTGTCCTGGTGCAGACCCCTGCTCTGGTCTCACACCCTCAGCTCAGGTGTTGTAGCACCCCCAGGTAGGCAGAACCGTAATCTGGGTCCTTAGATGGCTCTTGGTGGGACACTGCTGCCCCCACCTGAGAGCCTCTTGGGTTGCCAGCCAGGCCCTTTCTCCAGGCACAGAACCTTCCCTGCGGGCTCCTAGATTACCCCAAGTGTCTTGTGTAGAGTGTGGGGTAGGCGGGACTGGGGGCCTGTCTGAGTTGCTGGAAACTCCAGGGGTCTAGCTTGGCTCTGGGGTCACAGGGGCATTGGGGGAGGGATCTTGGTGGCCATGCTGTGCACTGGCAGGGCTGTTGCCAAGGAGGGGGTCTGTTGGCTTGGCTCACCTGTCCAGGCCTGACAGCCCCAAGGTGGCCAGAGCCCCTCTTATCTCTGACAACCCCCAAGGTGGTAGCTGGCAGCAGCCCCATGTCAATGGCTAGAGGCTGCCTGCTGCTCTCTCTGGCAGGTGACACTGCCCAGGGCTCTGACCATCCATTAGGGTGATACACACCAGGGTCCTCTGAGACACATCTGTGGCTTCTCTTCTTGTTCTGTAAACCTCCTCTCCTTGGGATTGGCCTGCTGGGCTGCATCTGAGACTGCTATAAGTGTTCTTGACCCCCACTCTGAGAGAGAGCATGTGGCAGGTGGGGGCACCTGCCTCAGGGTCATAAGTCCCAGCTCCGAGAGCTTGTGCTGCAGGGTCTACTGCCCCAGGGGCCACCCTTGGGCTCCTAAAGCTATGCTGCCAAGCCGTGTGGGCCTTCAGTGCAGAGCGGCTCCTGTTGCTGGCCTGGAGGGCACCTCAGCAGATCCTGGCTCCATTCTGGCCCTGCCTCCTGCTGTGTGGAGTGACATGGTCACCCTTCTGGCTGTTGCCATCCCATATCACCCTAGGGAAACTGAGGCATGTGGTGGCTCCTTGTAGGCCCTGCTTCCTCATGTCACTGGGAGCTGGGTTTCCCCTCAGGGCAGCTCACTGCCCACACTGTTTGCATCCAGGCCACTGGGTAAACAGGAAAAGTGGGGGTGAGGCAGCCAGGTGCGTGTGGTCCCAGGACCCAGGGATCCAGGGGCTGGCCTGGCTAGAGAACGGGGCCATCCCTGGGGTCGTGAGAGCTGCTGCCCTGGTGGGCTATCACCATGAGGACCCTGGCTGGATGGTGCCCCATCTCCTTCTGGCCCCCATGGGTGGTGGGCCCTCAGTGGTGCCTCCTTCCCTACAGTGGAGGGGCCAAGATCACTGGGGCGTGGGAGCTGTTGCACTCGCATTGCCATGTCTGGCTCCCTGGCTCCTGTACAGGGAGGGGAGAGCTGTCAGCTGCTGCTGGAGATCACCCACTTTCTTCCCTGCCACCCCCCCAACCCCCCATTATGAAGGCAGTCAATTTTTTCAAACCACATTTGGTCTCTTATTGTTTATTTTCGGGCAGCAGCAGCAATTTTCGAGGCTGCTGCCGATACCCACCTCAGATATCTCTCGGGTCACCTGTCATTCCAGAAAGGTCAGCGATTCATTTAAAGTTTCATCACTCTTCACATAAACAGGCAAATACCATTTCACTTGCCGCAGCCTTTGTGTGGGCCAGAGACCCCAGCCTGTCATCTTCTTCCTGGCCTGGGAATTGACAGAGGGGCTGTCACCCCCACCCCCCACCCCCATAGCTGCTAAACAGACTTTCATTTGGAGGCAATTTTGGGACGTGGGGGCTCAGCCCTGGAGGACCTTCCTCCCCTGATCTCTTAAAATGGAATTATCCAATTACACCCCCCAAGCACCTAACCTTGGCGCAGCCTCTGTGAGGACCACACTGCCCCAAGGCAGGCTTGGTCCTGGGATGGGGCTGCAGACCCGGTGCCGACCAGCCCCTCAAGGCTGCACCTGCCATCTCACCAGGCAGGTGGATTTGCCAAACCACCTGGCTCTTCCATCCAGCATTTTAGGGCAAGTGGCCCACGTGTCAGACTCTGCCAGAGTCCAGAGCCCCGGGGAAGGCACATCCCTGCCATTCAGGGAGCTCACAGCTCAGAAGTGGGTGGCACAGGAGACTGGGGGAGACACTTTGCTCCTGGGGAATAGACATGCTGGTGGGCTTCGAGGCTGGGGTATTGCAGATGGAGGAGAAGCATATCCTGCAGACTTTCCAGACAGACAAGGAAGAGGCAGTGTGCCTGGGAGGGGAATAGCCCTCACAGGCCTGGGGGCGAGAGCAGGACTGGACCTGAGGAAGATGGACTGGGTCACATGGTGCTCCTCTGCTGCCCACTCAGCCTGGGCCTGTGTGGATGGAAGGGCAAATGGACATCCTTGTGGGCTGATATGGCTGGAAGGTCAAGGTCTGCTGTCTGGTGTCCCCATCATAGGACTGGAGTGTGAGGGGAAAGCCCAGAGAAAGCAGTGCCTAAGAACATGTGATTCTTCTGGTGGGGACCCAGGTGGGTGTCAGGGCTATTGTGTTGCTTGAGGTCCCCTGGAAGGTCCCAGGCCTGCCTGTCCACCCTCAGTCCAGGCCATGGCAGGGGCTGGTCATATGGGACAGTTCTGGAAAGCCTCCCTCACTCTGGGGGAGGGTGGAGTGGGGAGGGGTCTCAGGTCCTATTGACAGGTGAATCCCAGAGGATAGCAGGCTGGAGGCCTGGGCAGCCCTTGTCCAGCTCATCCTGGGGGTTCATGAGGGGGCAGATCTCCAGGGCCTTGGAGGGCCTCTACTTGCTGGTCTAAGAGGCTTGAGCCCCTTAGCACCTTCTTCCAGACTGTGGCCTCCAAAGGCAGTCCCAGGATACCTGCACTGTCTGTTGGCACTCAGCTTGCCCCAAGAGGATAGGGGGCAGTGCATGTATGTGCTCACAGGACAGGGTGGTGCCACACGCGATGTGTGGACCCTGGGTAACAGAGCAGGGGGCTCAGGGGTGGTAGATTGAGGGTGACCCTGGGATGGCAGAGCAGGGGTACTCAGGGGTGGTACTTTGGGGGAGTCTAGGGTGGTTGAACAGGGTGTCCTGGGCGTGTGGTGGCTTGGTGCTGACCTCCCAACCTGACGGGTGATGGCCCTGCCCCCAGGGCTGCCGAGCCTGGAGGTTGAGTGGATAAGTCATGTTGGCATCATACCAGGTGGTTCAGTGTGGGTGTGGGGCCCCTGGGAGAACCATGTCTCCTTCCAGGAGGAAGAAGGAAAGGAGAGAGAGGAGAAGGGGAGGAAGGAGGGGGATCTATCTTGCCACCCCTCCACCCACCTGACCACTGAGCCCACATACATGTACAGGACACCGGTGGGGCCAGATGGTGGCTGAGGTCCTGAGGGCCTGCTCCAGATTCTCACCTGCTGCAGAGAACGTGCCATGGCCTTACGGCTCCTACCAGGGACAAGAGGAGGAGACAGACTGGGCTTGGTGCACCCCTGGCTGCTGTTCCAGAGGACATGCCATGGCCTCATGGCTCCCTACCAAGGGACAAGAGGAGGAGGGAGGGCCGGCCTGGTGCATCCCTGGCCGCTGTTCCAGGGCGGAGCCATATCACCTTGCAATTGGTCCTGCACCTGCTAAACCCTCAGGACAGAGGAAACAAAGCCCCTTTGCTCTCAACTCCATCTGCCCTTATCCTGCCTCACTAGCACCCTGCTTCCTCTGATACCTGGGGTCCCAGCCTTCTGGGACAGTGACCCCTGGGGTGGAGATGGGGGGCTGTGAGAGAGGAGCATGCTGCAGGTCTCTCCAGACCCATAAGGCAGGAGCAGGCACCCCAACCTGGGAGGGAACCACTAGTTCCCTGCCTTTGGGGCCATGCAGGGCACCCCACCAACAGGACCCCCCCCCCACTGACATAACCCTGTGTGTCCTATGTGCTTCTGATCCCCAGCCAAGTGCCCCTATCGCCCAACTCACTGGCTCGGGGGACCGAGAATCTGCCAGCTGGGAGGCAGGAGTGAGGGGGCTGCTGTGCTACACCCACCCAGGCCCTGCGCATGCTGCAGAGCAGGGAGAAAGATAACTGATGGGTAGTATTTTAAGGCATATTAACCCAATTACAAGTATATTTTTACAATTGTGGCTCCAACATTTATCACGCGGCGTTTATTAGCCCCCGGAGCTGGGCTGTGTCAGATGGAGGCTGTGAAACTGGAGCTTTCATTACGTGCTGCCCGAGCTGGCGCTCCAGCCTGCGACTCTTAAACCGCATGATTTTATCAAAATCTTCGGAAATTGAAGCAATCACTAAAAGGTGTCGGGGAATTAAAATGTTCTGTCTCGGTGAAAGAGATACACTTCTTGTAACATATATCAGTGGCTCTTTTTTTTTTTTTAAAGACACATTACTATGCAGAGAAGAGGCATCAAACGTAGGAGGGTGCATTCTGGAAGGGCCCAGCGACAGCAATTCTTCACGCTTAAGAATTGTCTCCTGAGGGACGCGTAGCCTGTGAGCACGGCCTCCTCTCTCTCCCTGTTGTGTTTCCAATTTCCTTTTCCTCCCTGTTGTTTGGGGTCACGTCACTCCTGTGGGCCTATGCTCTGAGGAGATGGATCGGAGCAGCCCCTGAACCAGAGTGGGGGTCCTGGCCCTTACCTGCCCCCTAACCTGGCCAGGAATCTGCAGGGGAGTGCAGTGTTTGGAATCTGCCCTGTTCCCTAAACTGCTCCCAGCAGTGTGTGCTGGAACCCCTGCTTGTTTGCTCAGGCCATGGTTGCAGGGGCCTTCCCAACGTGCCACTTTTGGGATCTTACAGCTGGGTGTCTCCCATTTCCTCTTGCCCTCCCAGCCTGAGCAGGGGATACGGGTGGCTGGGCTTGGGGGCTCCTCTCTGGAGCTCATTTCTGTGTCACCCACAGCTCTTGGCTGGGACTGGCATGGCCTTCCCCCGAAGGGCACCTTCTAGGTCTTTCTGTGGGAACAGTCCCAGGGCTTGCAGGGTCCCCAACCTCCAAAGGCTTGAGGCTTCCTGCCACCTGCCCCCGTGAGATAGTCCCCTCAATGTCCTTGATTATATTGAGGACAATGGACCATGATGCCACTTTTGAAGCCACTTGGCCTGAGCTAGACGGTTTGAGCCCCTTGGAGGTTTGGGGCCATTTAGGGATGGATACCATTTGTATTTAGTTAGTTCTGAAGGAGGGCTGGGGGACCAGGCATCCAGGGGGGCACAACCTGTGTGGGGTTTGTGGGTTTTAGGGCCTTGTAGTTGGCAACAGCTTGGTCCTCGCTGTGCAAATCTCTGGGCTGGGAGAGGGGCCCAGACCCACTGGCAGGTGTGTGTGCTAGGCCTGTGTCAGGGGCCAACAGGTGGGGTGCAGTGAAGTTGGAGAGTGGGCAGGCTCTCAGGACTGGCCTCACACTGGGGCCTGCTGGGTTAGAGTTTAGGACGTCCCCACCCTGGTAGGGGGATGGGGAGGAGGGGTCCAGGAGTTGTGAGGGGATCCCTGAGTAGCACTGCTGACAGAGAACGTGGTCTAGTACCTCACCGTGGCCTGCAGGCATCTTCTGGGTGGGGCCGAGTGTTGCCTGGATGCCAGGGGGGTCCAGATACCCACAGGGGATCCAAGGCCTACAGCAGCTGTCTGGAACCTGGGGTCTTGGGGAGGGGCTGTTCCCTCTCTGAGCTTTGGTGGCCTGGAAGTTGGAGTTGGGGGGGACAGCCATACTGGTGGGGCATTGCAGAGTGCACAGCATGAGCTGCTCATGAGCGCTAGTGCTCTGAGAGTAGCTCTTTCTCTCCGTCCTCATCTGTCTCTGTCTCTCTGTATCTCTCTCCCTCTGTCTCTCTCTCTGTCCCACTGTTTGTCTATCTCTGTCTCCCTCTGTTTGTCTGTTCTAAGGAGGTCTCACTTTGCAAATGACACAGCTGAAAACTAGAAACATGCAGGTGTCCTGATGGCGGGTGGTGTGGCCCAGCCCTGAGTGGAGCGGCACACAGGGAAAGGAGGAACTACGGTTGGACCCCAGAGAACACGTTGAGAGGAAGAAGCTGTCCCATAGAAACGGGCTGCAGATAAGTCCTGGTCAGGGTTGGGGGTGGCCGTGAGGTGGAGGGAGGGCTGCATCTCTGGGATTCATGTGGCGCCACCCCAGGCATCACGAGGGGCAGGTGGGTGGAGGGTGCATTGGGTGCTTCTTGCTGTTTCTCATCACTGAATGTAAATAGCAAGAGAACAGGCTCGGCGCCTGTGGCTCAAGCGGCTAAGGCGCCAGCCACATACACTAAGGTGGCGGGTTTGAATTCCCAGCCCGGCCCGCCAAACAACGATGGCTGCAACCAAAAAAAATGGCCAGGCGTTGTGGTGGGCACCTATAGTCCCAGCTACTTGGGAGGCTGAGGCAGGCGACTCGCTTGAGCCCAGGAGTTGGAGGTTGCTGTGAGCGTGATGCCATGGCACTCTACCCAGTGAGATAGCTTGAGGCTCCATCTCAAAAAAAAAAAAAAAAAAAAAGAGAACAGCAAGTCTCTTTTGCCAGCCTGAGCAAAAAAAGCAAGATCCTGTCTCTACTAAAAATAGAAAAACTAGCTAGGTGTTGTAGTGGTGGCACCTGTAGTCCTAGCTACTTGGGAGGCTGAGGCAGGAGGATCACTTGAGCCCAGGAGTTTGAGGTTGCTGTGAGCTGTGATGCCACAGTACTCTACCCAGAGCATAGAATGAGACTCTGTCTCCAAAACAAAACAAAACAAAACATGATGTGTAGTAATAAAGCTTCCCAGCAGTATGGAATTATGTAGGACATGGGCAGGCTTCCTGCCCCTGGGTCTGGACTCAGCCATGTGTGCCCTGGACATCTCCACGGCAGCACACTTGGGCACATGTCCTCCTTTGAGTTGCTACAGGCAGTGTGTGGTTTGTGGATAAGCCCCAGTTCTCACAGGCTCAGGCCCCACTGCAGACCAAAGCTGGGCACAATGGCCTTCTATGCAGGGTGGTGCTGCTGAGGTCCTACCTGGGCCACCACCCGAGGCCTCCTGGCTGCTGGGCAGGGAGTGCATAGTGGGAGTGCATAAAGCATGGATGGCCTGAGGGGAAGGTTTGTCTCTCTCAGGAACAGCAAGTCTCAGAGATACCATGTGGGCTGGCCACAAGCGTGGCCTCATGATGATCCCTATGGGTGGCCTGGGAGTGGCCCCAGTCTCCCTGAGCAGGCCTCCACCTCATCCCTCTATCACCGTGTGCATGTCAGCCCAGACCAGGAGCATGGGCAGGCTGCAGAGGCAGAACAGCCACTCTCGTCCCATTGGTACCCACTAAGCTCAGCCTGGTCTTGGGCTGGTGGCGACCCAGGAGTTACACTTGATTCTGAGGGCTGCTCAGAGTCTGGACCACAGAGAGGGCAGTCTGGAGCTCTGGGTGGGACTCTCCTCTGATAGGACAAGGGGGAAAAGGAGACAGAGGGCCCCAGTGGACCACAGGCAGGCCTGCAGAGGTGGTGCCTATATGGGGGCTCCAACTCCAGCACTCTTTCCTGCCTGGCTAGGCTCTGCAGCTGTGCTGCTGCCCTCTCAGGGCATTAAAGTTCAGGATCCTAGACAGGCTTATCCTGGCAGGAAGGGCAGCACCCTGCTAGGTGCCATTACTTATCTGATGTTTGATACTACTACTCTGCACCAGTGGCAATTTCTCAGGGCACTCCCCTCCCCAGCTTCTGAAGGTGTCAGTGCCCAGCACTAGCAAGCCTGGCACAGGGGCAGCTCCAGCTGTGACTGCCAGGGAGGCACAGACCTGCCATCCCAGTGGGGCCCAGCGAGGGCAGTGATGTCTTTCTCCACCTGAGCTATGGAAGGATGGGGGGCGCTGCTGGGTGTTGGCTGCTGTCCTGGTGCTCACTGTCACTGTCCAATACGCACTCAGGATTGCAGGGGTTCCTGTACAAAGAGGCAACTGAAGGACTCTCATAGCAGCTGTGGCCAGGGCCCTGTGGCCTTCCTGTCCTAGAGTGCCTCCTGCCCTGTGAGCCCAGATGGGCCATGAGTTCTGTGGGCCCTCCCAGTGTCCTGCTCCATCCTGGGTGAGTGAGCCTCGTGTCCATCCTGCTTGGGAATGGGGCAGCAGAGCGGCCAGATGGGCATGTGCAGAAATGAACATTCCCATCTATGCCAGAGGGTCCTCCCTTGACACATGACAAAGGTGTGAACTTTCTAGACCTTAAACATCTTTTAAAACTATTAAACCATAGATCCACATTACCAAATTTTTGAAAAGGAGATAGAAAAAAGGACCCAAAATAATAACAACCACTCCTGCCATCCCACCCTGGGGGCTCCCTGGTGTACCCCACACTCCCCCTGGGAGCTGCGTCCACGAGCACCCTCTTCTCCTGAGGGGAAGCTAGAGCTGGGAGTGCTCAGCCTCTGCCCAGGGCTCCCAAGTGACGAAACTCAGGCTGTGTTGGGTCCTGCCTCCTCTGCCTCCAGGAAGCCTTCCATGCTGTGCTGTGGTCTGGTGATCTATGAGGCCCTGTTTGGCCATCCTGCCTTCTGCCTTGTCCTGAAGGAGGAGGAAGTCTGCTCAGAGAGGGCCCAGGGATAGTGGAAGGGGCAGTCAGCCTGGCCACCAGTTCATCTGGCGTGTGCTGGTGCAGGGACCCCAAGGCATCCCTCCCTGCAGCTGGGCGCCTGGAAATGGGCCAAGAGGCGGCCACTCTCCATCAGGTAAATCTCCCGTGGACGGCATCCTGCCTGACTATATTTCCTGCTTGTTGGTGTCATAGACTTTGCCATATGGGGTCAAGAGTTATCCTGCCCCGTCCTTTGTGTTCTAAATTTAATTGTTGCACGCCTTTTCTCCCTTAAAAAGATCAGTAAAAACTGTTAATTTGATCAATACTTAATTTTTTCACCCGGAGCGCATTTCTTCTGCTGGCCCGTGATAAGCTGGCGGCGGGGCAGAGGGACGAGTAAATTGTCAGGAATTTCTCCACTCTCCCCGGCCACTCCACCACTTAGAGCCGTGTAATTTATACCCCGGCAGTCGCTCTGCAATTACCCTGTCTATTGCTGTCGACAGTATCGCACTATCTTTTAAATAGATCCGGCTTGGCTGGCCCAGACGAGCCGCCAGGACAAATGACGCCATCCCTCATCCCGCAAGTCCTAAAGAGATAAGTCCCTTAAAGAGGGGACCATTTATCAGCTGATACAAGCTGGATACTTACAAGCCCACTTCTTTGTTTGGGCTCTTTTCAGATTTCCAAAGCTATTGATCTGCTGAGGGGGGAGCTGGGCTGGGGTGTGGGGCAGGATGTTAGGAGCAGCCCTAGCCCCTGAGCTCTCCAATATGGGGGCCTTGAGAGTGGCTCCCGAGGGAGGCCACTGTTCCACCTCTGCTGGGCCTGGCTGCAGGTACGGACCCTTGGGGGCTGACCTGCCTCCCAGGGCTTTCCTCCTGGGTCTTCCTTTCCAGGGTGGGTGAGGACACAGGTGCTGACCCTAGACCTCCAGGGCTACAGGCACGGCACCGGGGCCCCCTGCTTGGACCTGCCAGACCCGTGTTGGAGATTAAAGGGTGGACTGAGGCCTCAGGTGCCACTGGCCCCAGGCCTGGTACCTTGTCTTTGCTTGCTGTCACCTGCTCCCGCATGGAAGAACACCTTTGCCCGCTGTTCTGCGAACACCTGAGCCCTGTGCGTCCAGCTGGGATGAGAGAGGGTCTATGGGGTTTGGAGCCAAGAACTCTAAGCCCTGAGCTTCCCCTCAGGAGAAAAGGAACAGGTGCTGGGTTGGCAGCTGGGAGGCTTCTTTGGGGAGGGGGCAGTGAGCTGCTCTGCCTCATGGGAAGGGCTCTGGTGATGACAGGAGCAGGGCCCATCAGCCCCCACTGTCCCCCAAACCTCCAGCCAGTACCCATGGGCAGCAAACCCACCCCAGTTTCCTGTGGGGCCAATGTCAGATGGGCTGCCCCAAGCCCCAGACTCAGGTGCCTGTGTAGCTGGTCACCCTGTTTCCTGTACAGCAGGGCCTCTGCAGTGGGCCCCTGGCCCTGAGCTGGCTTCCCCCCACCCCCAGTGCTGGCATTACTTACAAGTCCCCCTTGGCAATGGTGGTCTTGCCCCTCTGGCTCCATGGCTTCTAGACTCTTGGGGTCCTGTGGCCTTGGGCTTGTCTCTGCCTGGAGAGCAGGGCCTGGATGGGAGCCACTATGGCCTGAATGTGGTCAACACTTGGCTGGAGCACAGCACAGGGGCACAGAGGCTAGTATGGTTGTGGGCTCTGAGCCTTCAGAGGACCCAGTCCTGAGTCCTTTGTTTTGGCTTGAGGAAGAATAGCTTGGCGGGCAGACAGGTCTACGGCAGGCGCTGTCCCAGCAAAAACCACTCGCACCCTCTCGCTCAGATCAGGAGCCCTGAACTTGAGCCCTTGTCTTCGGGGGCTCTGGGCATGGTCTGTGTGGTCTCAGCCCACGTGCCTGGCCACTGACGAGAGCCATGCCCTCCAGGCCACGTGGCTGTGACACACGCCTCCTGACACTGCCTTGCTGGAGCCTTCACTCCGTGTCCGTGGAGACAGATGGGAGCCCTGCGCCGGACGTGCCGATGTGGGTGATACGCTGCAGGTCATCGGTTTGGTCTTAATTTAGAAAACCTTCACAAGATTATTAGGTGGCATTTTTTCCCCCGTGGCACTTGATGGTATCAGGCGGGTTCAGGGCCGAGCGCCTTCAGTTTATCTTCCTCAGAGAGTCGCATTAATACGTAGGCACAGCGGCCTAGACTAAACCCCACAAAAACAAATAGAAATGATCTTTGCAGTGTCTCCCTTTAAAAATAGCATCCATTTATCATCCAGCCAGATGGTGCTGGGCTCCTGCCTGTGGGCTGGGTGACCGACTGCTTTGGGCTTAAGCATCTGCTCTCCATTTAACTCTCTCTGTTCAAAGTCTTCACTTCTGCCCTGCACCCAAGGATGAGGCTGCAAATACTTGTACCAGCTATGGGGAAGAGGTGGGCATGGGGCCAGGAGTTCTCCATCAAGCTTCCCATTTGTCAGAATGGGGAGCCCTGGAGGGGTCACCTCAGTGGGCTCCTGATGAACTCTTTAGCTCAGGGACTGTTTCCTTTTTTGCTAAGACCCCTCCCTATCCACCTCTGGAGGGGATCACACATTTCCTTTCAGGATTCCCAGCCCCTTGGATGGACCCTGAGCTCATAGCTAGAAGGATGAGTCCAGCTCATCCTTAATCCACAAGTAAGGCAGGCCCTCAGGCCCAACCATGTGTTCGGAAGGAACTCATTCATTCATCCACTCACCACGACACAGACTGGAGTCTTGGGTGTGTAGGTGGGCACTGTGTGGGATGCTGCTGGTGTAATAGGAAATAAGATTGACCACCACCCTGTCTTTGTAGAGCTCACCATGCTTCCACCAGCATCCTCTGCCCTCTGTCTTGCTTCCCCACTAAAGGTCCTGGAATGTAGGATGTCTGTAGTGCAATTTATGCTTGTAGCACTAAGGCTGTTCAGCCTGGAGTGTGGAGTTGAAGAGGAGAGAAAGGCTCCATGCCTGTGGCTCAAGTGGCTAAGATGCCAGCCACATACACCTAAGGTGGCAGGTTCGAATCCAGCCCGGGCCTGCCAAACAACAATAGCAACCAAAAAAAATAGCCGGGCATTGTGGCAGGCACCTGTGGTCCCAGCTACTTGGGAGGCTGAGGCAGGAGACTCGCTTGAGCCCAGGAGTTGGAGATTGCTGTGAGTGATGCCACGACACTCTACCCAGGGGGACAGCTTGAGGCTCTGTCTCAAAAAAAAAAGAGGAGAGAGAGGCAGGATCTTTTCAGCCCTAGAGAAGTAGAAAAGGCAAAAAAAGAAGAAAAAAACCCCAAGTGTATAGAAATTTGAAAACACAGAACAAGATGGCAGAAACAGTAATCCTATTAAAACAGAGAGTACAATAAATGTGAATGAGTTAGACTCACTGATCTGAAAGCAGAGATTCATTGATTATGTGAAAAATAAGCTACTGCTGTATGTTGTTTATAAAAGAGACATTTTAAAGGAAAAATCACAGAAATATTACAAGTCAAGGAATGGAAAATATATTTATACCAGCTAAATAAGAACAAAGAAAATAGGAATAGTGATTCTAACATCAGACAAAATATAATTAAAGCCCAAAACTCAGAAGAGACAAAGAAGAATATTAGATACCAGTTCAAAAGGACAAAGAATCAAGAAACATAGAACGATTTTAAAAAATCATAAAAAGTTACTCAGGAGGCTGAGGCATTGCTTGTGCCCAAGAGTCTGAGGTTGCTGTGAGCTTTGATGCCATGGCACTCTACCCAGGGCTACACAGTAGTACTCTGTCTCAAAAGATATATATTTATTAAAATATATATTTGTGCATTAAATGATATATTCTATTTTTTTTTTTGAGACCGAGCCTCAAGATATGCCTCTGGGTGGAGTGCTGTGGCATCACAGCTCACAGCAACCTCCAACTCCTGGGTTCAAGCAAGTCTCCTGCCTCTGCCTCCCAAGTAGCTGGGACCACAGGTGCCCGCCACAATGCCCAGCTATCTTTTGGTTGCCACCATCATTGTTGTTTGGTGGGCCTAGGCTGGATTCCAACCCATCGCCTTAGG
Organism: Galago senegalensis; assembly: GCA_963575145.1. NCBI lineage: Eukaryota > Metazoa > Chordata > Mammalia > Primates > Galagidae > Galago > Galago senegalensis. Next base: position 3,320 of record CAUYTI010007418.1, on the reverse strand, counting down.
TGTATGTGGCTGGCGTCTTAGCTGCTTGAGCCACAGGCACTGAGCCTAAATGATATATTCTTAAAAATATATGTAAAACTACAACTGACAAAATTATTAGAAGAAATACACAACTAAATATGGTATTTAGAATTTTTAATAAACTCTTATAAAATGATAGATTAAATATATAAAAGTAAGCATAAATAGTTGAATTTGAATGGCCTAATAAGCTAATTGAATTACATATATTATCTCTTTACACACCTCATGGAGAATACAGGTGTCTTTTGTATATAACTTATTAATCACAAAAATAGTCCACATACTAGGCCACTCTTATGGTCACCTGCAGTGACTGGTGGACCTCCCTACCCAGAAGTCGGTTCAAATATTGGAACTGGTGGCACTATACATACACACCTACAGTGCATGACAATTTGGATTGTTTGCGTAATTGAGGTCTCCCAGGAGTACCAGGCAGGCTTCCCAAGCTTGAGAGAGCAGGGGAGGGGAGGTTTTCATTGTGGTCAAGGGCTGGGTAAGAGTTCCTATGTGCAGGCTGGGCCTTATGTGGTTTGAATTTCCCACCAGCACCAAATGGGGGAGCACCTGGGCTTTCTCACCAGCATTTCCAGACAGGCACAAGGAGAAGAGGCAGGGCAGGGGCAGTTCAAAAACTTGAGCTAGGCTGGTACAGTGGCTCATGCCTCCCCAGCACTTGGGAGGCTGAGGTGGATGGATTGCCCAAACTCACAAGTTCGAGACCAGCCTGAGCCACAGCAAGACCCCCATTTCTAAAAATAGCCAGTGTTGTGGTAGGCACCTGTAGTCTCAGCTACTTGGGAGGCTGAGGCAAGAGCATCACTTAAGCCCAAGAGTTTAAGGTTGCTATGAGCTGTGACAGACACCACAGGACTCCACTGAAGGTGACAAAGTGAGACTCTGTCTCAAAAACAAAAACAAACAAACAAAAGAACCAAACTGGAGCCAGACTGCTCATGATGGCAACAAAAGAAAATGTGATACATTTCAAATAATTAGCATTATTTGATACTGATTGTGTCTTCTAACTATGATGTGATAAAAGAATAGTGAAAAAATTCCAGATGTCTGGGAAGAAAAATTCTAAGTTCTAAATAACCCCTGGATTAAGAGAAAATCATAAGGAAATTGTAAAACATGTAAAGTACTACAGATCAGGAGTTGTGGGATGAATCTAAACCAATACCTAGAGAAAAAATTATGGTTTTATAAAGATTGAAAAGAAGTGAGCAAAGCATTTTAACTCAAGAGGCTAGAAAAATAACCAAAGAGCATATCTAAAGAAACAAGAGGCAAGTAAGAAAAGATGAGAGCAGAAATCAGTGAAATAGAAAACAGCTTTAAAATTAGAGAGTCAGAAAACATTAACACAGCTAAAACCGGACTTTGTAAATGTAGTAAGACAAGCAGACCCGTGGCAAGACTGTCGACAAAAGAGAGAAGCTGTAAGTAAGGGAAACATGGAATGAAAAATGGAAAATAACTACACAAACAATAAAGGGAAAATCATGAATGACCGTACACTAATGCAGCCAGAAAGCCTAAATAAATTGAATTCATTTTTGTAAAAATATAAATGCCAAATTGATACCAGGGCAAATAGAAAATTCAAAAGACCCCTGTCCATGAAAGAAATTGAAGTGGAATGCAAACTATTCTCCACTAAAAAATCTTCATGAAAGATAAGTTATTTCTTATGCAATCTCTCCCAGAGAATAGAAAGCAAGGGAAAGTCCCCCTAGCTCCTTTCATGAGCTAGTGACACAAATCATAAATAAAATACAGCCGACTCCAAGTGTATATCTTAAAAAATCATTATCAAATAGGTTTACTCCAGGAATGCAAAGATGGTTCAACTTTAGAAAAATCTGTCAAGAGCATCAAAGAATCTGTGGACATATTTTTAAAATCACCACAATTATCTCACAAAAATCACTACTCTTCTGGACCAGCAATATACAGCAGGAAAATGTAAATAGAGAACAGGAATTACCATGGTAGCATTAAAACAGTAAAGTACCTAGGAATTACTTTTAAGGAGAGTGCATCACATCCTTAGGTAAAACAAGACACTCCAATTTGCTGCAAAGGCCTAAGGATGTGGGGAGCCGTGTGGTGCCCTTGGTGGCTGACTCAACGCTGCAAGTCTGCTGATGTTCCTTAAATTTATCAATAAATTAAATATAAGTCAAATAAAAGATTTTTGAGAAATGTAACAAACCAATCTCTCTCTTTTTTTTTTAAAGAGGATCACTTTATTTATTTATTTATTTTTTGGCCAGGGCTGGGTTTGAACCCACCACCTCAGGCATATGGGGCTGGTGCCTTACTCCTTTGAGCCACAGGCACTGCCCAACAAACCGATCTTAAAACTTCCATTAAAAAATGAATATCTTTTTTGATGTATATCTTAGATGTTTTTTGAAAAGAAAGAACAAAAGAAGGAAGCACTGTCCCAGGTTAAGTAAAATACACTCTGAAGATGTGAAAAGGGAACCAGAGCTGACAGCACTGGCACAAAGACAGATCCCCAGACAAGTCTGTGTATTTGTGGTGACTTGCTGTTTGATAGAGGTGACATAGTAAATCTTTGCCTGTAATCTCAGCACTCTGGGAGGCGGGAGGATCCTTTGAGCTCAGGAGTTTGAAACCAGCCTGAGCAAGAGCACAACCTCATCTCTATTAAAAAAAAAATTGAAAAATTAGCTGGATGTTGTGGTGAGTGCCTATAGTCCTAGCTATTCAGGAGGCTGAGGCATGAAGATCCCTTGGACCCAGAAGTTTGAGGCTGCTGTGAGCTAGGGTGATACCATGGCACGCTAGCCTGGGTAGCAGAGCCAGACTCTGTCTCAAAAAACAAAACTAAACATTGAACTAGCATGTGATGCAGCAACTCAAGTTCTGAGTATATATCAAAAGAAGATGAAGTAGATATCTGTGAGGGATGTCTCCTCTCCCATGGACATGGCAGCATCATTCTCAACAGCTCAGATGCCTACCAAGGATGAGTGGATAAAGAAAGCATGGCACAAATGGAGGGTGTCAAAACAGTATCTGCACATCTTTTTTTTTTTGAGACGGAGCCTCGGGCTATCCCCCTGGGTAGAGTGCCATGGCATCACGCTCACAGCAACCTCCAACTCCTGGGCTCAAGCGAGTCTCCTGCCTCAGCCTCCCAAGTAGCTGGGCTCACAGGCGTCTGCCACAACGCCTGGCCATTTTTTGGTTGCAGCCATCATTGTTGTTTTGGTGGGCCCAGGCTGGGGATTTGAACCCGCCACCTTGGGTGTATGTGG
>CAUYTI010007416.1:0-10275 GCA_963575145.1 Galago senegalensis | reverse complement strand
AAAGCTGTGGCACTTCTAGTGCTGATACTGCCCTACAAAGAGGCTTGGCTCTTTGTAGGAGTTGTAACACTTGAGCTGTAGCTGTAACACCTCCGCTGCTGATCCTGCCTTACAAAGAGGCTTGGCCCTTTGCTGATCCCTGCCCTGCAAAGAGGCTTGGTCCTTTGTAAGAGCTGTAACACATCTATTCTGCTCTACAAAGAGGCTTGGCTCTTTGTAAGAGTTGTTTTCATAAGAGCTGTAACACTTGTATCCTGCCCTGCAAGGAGGTTTGATTCTTTGAGCTGTAAATAAAACCTCACTGTTCGGTTCTATGGTCTGTCAATTCATTCATCGAATCGTTGAGACCAAGAGCCTGGAAATCCAGTGTTAAAAATCCGGTATCAATTTGGGTTTCCATCTTTATGAATAACTTGCCCTTCAAATTGGTCCAGGCTCTTCTTGGCAGTCTTCTCTTCCAAAACGACACAGAATTACTTTGACAATTTCTGTGAAAACTTTTGTTGGGCTTTTAGCTGTAGCTCTTTGCAATTTGTTTGTTTGAGTTGTCCTCTGGAGGAGATTACGTGCTCTATATCTTTTTTTTTTTTTACAGACTTCTTAAAGTTAATATTATATCACTTTTATGTAAAAATTGTTAAAAATAAATGTAAAAAATTTACAATCATACGAGTTTATTTATTCTCCACCATACTTTTATATTAGTTACTATAATGTAATGTATCATACATATAAACCTATATACTTATAATAAACTTTATGGGTTTTGCCTTAAGTGTTACTATATTTTTAAAGGAACTAAGAGGAAAAAAATAGTCAATTATATTTACCCACATATTTACTATTCCATGGCCCCTTTCCTTCCTGGAGATCATAATTTCTGGTACCATTTTCCTTTAATAAGAAGAAATTCCTTTGCCATTTCTTGCAGTGCAAGTCTACTTGTGACAAATTATCTTCTTGTGGTTCTGTTTTTTTAACATAAAACTGTATTTTGCTTCCTTCCATTCTCAAAGGATATTTTTCTTGGATATAGAATTCTAGGTTGATAGGTTTTATTTTTTAACACTAGTCTAGAGATATTATTCCGCTCCCTTCTGGACCTCACAATTTATCATTCAAATCATCAGAAACTTGAATTATTGTTCTCTTGAAATGTGCTGCTTTTTAATATATCCAGCAGTTTCACTGTAATGTGCCCATGTGTAGTTTTCTTCATATTCAGCTTGTGTCACTCACTGAAATGATCCAACCTGTTAATTGGTGTTTCTCAAGAATTCAGGAATTTTTCATTCCTTATATCTTCAAATACTTCTCTGCTTCATAATCTCCTTTCCCTCTGGAATTAGCAAGGCCAGTTTCTTTAACCTTTGATATTGTCACAGAGTCCTAAGAGCCTGTTAATTTTTGCATATTTTTTCTCTGCTTAAAATTGAATGATTTCTGTTGATTTGTATCCAAGTGTATTGACTTTTCATTGTCATCACCATTCTATGGACTGTTAATTTTAATATAAGACTTTCTGTCAATGATTGTAAAATTTTGTCATTTTGAATTGTCATTGCTTCCTTTCTGAAATTTCTATTCCTCTGTGGGAATTTCTTAGTTTTTCAGTTACTGGAAAGCCGTGTTCCTTTATTTTGTTGAGCATAATTGACACAGATGCTTAAAAATCTTTGTAACTCCAAACTTTGTATAATATGGTGGGTGCCTTCCATTGACTGCCTTTTTTCTTGAGACTGGATCAAATTTTTCTCACTCTTCCTATGTCTAGTAATGTTGAATTTTGTCTTGTATATTGTAATATGTTATACAGACTCTGAAATTTGCTCTATTCTTCCAAGATTTTGATGTTCTTGTGTTTAGAGGCAATTAACTTGATTAGACTCAACCTGCAAGCTGTGTTTTCACCTGGCAGCTCACATTGCGGTCCACCTCTCCGTCTTTACATGGGTTGTTCTGAGTATGTCCCCTTGTGTGCAGAGTTGAGTACAATTTATGCTTAGAATTTGGGGTCTCCTTTCCAGGATTCTCTCCTCACTTTCCAGTGTATGCAGCTGCTTCAAACTCTGTCCTCTGGCTCTTCGGCCCACAAAGACTGTGGTGTTTTTTCTACCTGAGTTTTAATACTCTGTGTAACATTGTCTGAAGCCGGACTTCAGGCTAAAATCCTGGACAGGTAACTCAATTTCTGTTATTCCTCCCTCCAAGTTTTACCTTTCCTTTAGAATATATCAGCTTTTTTTTGTTTGCTGTCCAACTGGGTTGTGTGTGTGATATTTCTCCAGAGGTTACAGTGGCCTATGGGAAGACTGGTCCAGGAAAAGCTTATTTGCTTACTTGAGTATACTGGAAGTAGAGGGTTACATTCTTGTTTTATTTAAAATTTTGAAAATTAGAATGTGGTAGAGTATGTTTTATGTTTGTATTTCTTTTTTTAATCAAGTATTTTTTGCTTTTTTTTTTTTGCAGTTTTTGGCCAGGGCTCGGTTTGAACCCACCACCTCTAGCATATGGGGCTGATGCCCTACTCCTTTGAGCCACAGGTGGTGCCTGTATTTTTATTGGTGGCTTCTTTTTATTGCTTTTCTCTCTTTCTTTTTTTTTGGTCTTTTGATTCACAGGAGTTCTTGTTGCTGTAAGATAAGTATGTATGTGTATATGTGTGCATGTGTGCATTAATATTTTATACACTCACCCCTTTGATCTATATATAATTTAATGTAGTGTAAGGACTTGGGAAGTGAGCTAAGCTTAGTTTTCTGCATAAGTCGCTAATTGTTCCAGTAGTGTTTATTTAGATAATTAAACTTTGGTTCATTGATTTTGTAACGCAAACTATTTAACTTATTAATTTTTTAATTTTTAAAATTCTTTTTATAAATTTCATTCTGTCTCTTCCTGGGGTAGTATGAAAATTAACTTGGCGTTACAATATGTTTACATGCATTTAATACACCAGACTCTTCCAATGCTTTTCTGCCTCATAATCTCCTTTCCCACTGGAATTACCAAGGCGTGTTTCTTTAACCTTTGATATTGCCACGGAGCCCTAAGATTTGTTAATGTTTTGCATATGGCTTCTCCATTTCTGAAAACTTAATTTAAATCATGCTCGGATTTGCTGGCTCTCATCACCAAATAGTTTTTTCTATGAGAGTCTATGGTTCTCATGGCGTTCCTGCCTGTTGGAGAATGTCTGTCTTTTTGCCTCTTCAGTGTGAATGACACAGGGTGATTCTCACGCTCACAGGGCACATTCTCACTCAGGGTCCCGTAAACACTGCCCCACCGTCTTCTGACGTTGGGTACTGCCAGACTGCGTACAGAAGTCTGAGACCTACTTAATTGATGCCCTTTTTGGGTGGTGCATTAGTCTGTTTTGTGCTGCTATAAAGGGATGCCTGCGGCCGGGGAATTTATAAAGAAAAATTACAGTCTTGGTTCTGCAGACTGTACAAGAAGCATGGTGCCGGCATCTATGTTTGGAGAGGGATCCAGGGAGCTTCCACTCAAGGCAAAGGAGAAGCAGACATGCCACATGGCGAAGGAGGGAGAAAAAGAGGGTGGCACCTGTGGCTCAAGGAGTAGGGCGCTGGCCCCATATGCCAGAGGTGGTGGGTTCAAACCCAGCCCTGGCCAAAAACCGCTAAAAAAAAAAAAGAGGGAGAAAAAGAGAGAGGCAGAGGTGCCAGGCTTGTTTACACAGCCAGCTGTCACATGAACTAATACACGGAGAACTCACTGGGGAGGGCACCAAGCTACACAGCAGGGATCTGCTCCCTGTGACCCACACACTGCCGCCAGACCCCACCTCTAACGCTGGGGTTCGAATTTACCAAGAGACTTGGTAGGGCCAGCATCGAAACCCTATCAGGTGGCTTGCTTTGTCTGCCTAGATGTTTGTGAAATTCTTATTTTATCATTAATTTCAGATAATTTCCTGTTAATATTTGTCATCATCCTGCAAATCATTCACCTATCTTAACATTTTCCCCCCGAGTCTTTTATCAGTGTCTGTTCTGTTCATGGCTCCTTTAACACGGCTTTCATTTTTGTAAAGTTTTCATCTTTACTTTCCTTTTATTGTCCTGAGCTCCGCCATCTCTTCCACTAGATTTTACCATCTTATCTGATCTTATTTGATCTCCCGGATTTCTTCAAGTTTATGTTCCCCTCGAGTCCATATTTTCTGATTTCTTTGCGAGCAGGGAGATGCAGTTGTCTGACACTGTCTTCCGTGTCTGAAGTGATCTTCTGCTGTTGTGAACCTGTAATCTGTATTTTGCTTATTATATTCCTTCCCCAACCTCTGCCAGGTTTGACCACATCTGTTTATCTGACATCAAATTCCAAGTTGCTGTGAAGCGAGCAATGACATAGTGGGTGAGAGGACAGACCCTGGAGCCATCCAGGCCGGGACGGAATTCCACCTCCACCACTTCCCCGTTCTGTGTCCTTGGACGAGTAAATTGCTATCATATCACCTGTTCCATAGGACTGAGGCAAGGACTGAAGTGTTTACTACATTACCTGGTACATAGTAGCCAATATATAGTAGACAAAGATAATTTGGGTTATTACTTGGGTAGGGGAGCAATAATATTGATCTTGTGTCGTTTTGGTGTTATCTAATTCACCTGCAGATATAAGAAGGCTAATTTGATTTGTCTTTTTGTTCACGCTAAAAAGCTACAAGAGGTTGTTTGTGATATTTATTATCTACCAATAAAGAACTATCCCCATCTGCTGGCCACACTCAAGAATTAAAAATATAAGTATGAACAAATACTGTTGAAATACTTCCTGGTGTAGCGACTGTGCCTTGTCCTGGTCTTTTCAGCGTGGAGCTCCTTGCCTGTTTTTCGCTTTCACCTGCAGGTCCCGAGTTAGCATCTTGTTACACAGGGCTGGCTGACACGTTTATTTACTTGGGGGCAAACATTTCTTTTCATTTTGGAATTCAGATTTTCTTAGATGCAGGGGGTTGGGGTTTCCCTTTGTGCTCGGCTTTTGGCCATTTCATAGGCATAGCTTTCCAAATCTAGAATCTTTGTTCTCAAAAAGGGATCGTCCCTAGCCGGGTGTTATGGCAGGTGTCTATAGTCCCAACTACTTGGGAGGCTGAGGCAAGAGAATCACTTAAGCCCAAGAGTTGGAGGTTCCTGTGAGCTGTGATGCCACAGCACTCTACTGAAGGTGACCAAGTGAGACTCTGTCTCTAGAAACCAAACAAAAACAAAAAAAGGATTGTCCTAATAGTTATTTTTTTCCTTTCTTAAGACTCACTGGAGTTTCCTACAAAACCATTGGGTGTGGTATGTCACCAATGCACAGAGTATTCCTAACTACCTTCACTATTTCACAGAAAAGAAATACCCCTTAATTTAGACACCCCTTTCCACCTCTCTTAAGCTATTGTAAGAAGAGCTGGTAAGTGAGTTATTGGGGAGAGTTCTAGATAAGCTCTGCTGAGAAGGAAAGTCATTTCGGACTGAATGGTAAAGGCCAAATTAGGTCTTGGCCTTTGGGTTCTGGCCTTTCTGAGGTCCATGCATTTCATCAGAGCTTTTGGAGCGGTACGGAAAAGTGGCAACCCACACCCCTTCTTGGAGAAGCTCCATTGCCGCAGGTGGCAGGGCCCGGCTCAGAGTGGTGACAGGAGTCAGTGAGGCCAAAGGAGGGGCCAACCCCAGCAGCGGCTGCTGATGCTGAGAAAGTCCCAGACCCTGCCTTCAGCACGTCTCCTAATGGGGTCAGCCTGTCAGCCCCTCCAGCCTTCTGGTTATTAAGGCAACACTGGGGTGACTCTGAACTGGCTGCAGGGTATTTACCCTCCTCCTTCTTCTAAGAAACTATCTTTTCCCACCCTCATATTCACTGTGGCCTCACAGTGTTCTAGGTAAGTTCTGCTGAGGCCGCTTGCTCCTAAGACGCCCTCCTGTGCCCCTATAGCAAAGGAACTCTCTTCCGTGCCCTTCCAAGGGAGAGAGCCCCCACTTCACCTTCACTGTCCACGCTACTCTTGGCATCCTCCCACCGTCTCCCAGCCCTCGGCCCTCTCCTGCATCTTGTCCCCACTGTCCCCGCAGCCAGCACTCCCTGGCCAGCTCCCCACATCTCTGCCCCCTCCCCCGGGGTTTTCCCTGCTCTTTTGTAATGTCTCAGGCTTCGCTGTGCCCGCCCGTGACGTCCCCTCCGTGTTCCCAGGACACTGCGAGTTTCTAACTCACATGCGGAGCTCTGCAGCGTCCTCTCATTCCTGTGCCTGGATCCTTCTAGTCCAGCCCACGTCTGCATAGACCCTGGGTACTGCCTTCTCCCTCACTGTCCCCCTGTTTGAAGGACAGCCCCTGGCATGCAGTAGACCCCTTTTGTTACATAAATGGATGTTTCTGCCATTCCAAATCCTCATTGGTTGATCAAGTTTTCTCTGATATTTACTCCCCCCTGATTTTATGGATATTCAAAGTTTCTTAAAACTTTCATTTTGAAGTGCTTTCAGACTTTCAAAAAAGTTGCAAATATCATTAAAAATTTCTCACACACTCTCCAACCAGACTCCCCAGACGTTAACATTTAACATCACCATGGTACAATGATCCAAACCAGGAAATGCTGAGGCAGGTGGATTGCTTGGACTCAGGAGTTCAAGGCCAGCCTGAGCAAGAGCAAGACCCTGTCTCTACTGAAAATAAAAACATTAGCCGGGCATTGAGGCAGGCACTTATAGACCTGCTACAGGAGGATGAGGCAGGAGAATCTCCTGAACCCAATAGTTTGAGGTTGCTGTGAGCTATGATGATGCCATGGCATGCTACCCAGGGCAATAGAGTAAGACTGTTTCAAAAGAGAGAGAGAGAGAGAAAACAGGAAATGAGCACTGGTGCAGTACAATTAACTAGTCTACAGACTTTCTTCCAGTTTTCCCAATTCTCTCATCGATGTTCTTTTTCTGAAGCAGGCTCCAAGCCCAGGGTCACACAGGGGACTCAGGTGCCCTGGCTCTTCAGTCTCCTTTCTTCTGAGACTATTAGGCTTTCTTTGCCTTTCCTGAGCATGACATTTTTTGAAGTGTATTGACCAGTTATTTTGCAGAATGTTTCTTAAATTGGGTTTGCGTAACGTTTTCTCCTTGTTATAATCAGGATTACGCTTTTCTGTGTACCCCTCTCGGCACTCCCTAGCGGAGGGTGTGTGATTCCTGCTTGTCTCACGGCTCGTGACATTCATGCCAATCCCTGGGCTCCGGTGCTTCCGACAGTTTTCTCCAATCTGAAGTTATTTTTCCTTCAGAATTAGTAAGTCTTTTATAGGAATATGTAACTATGCTGGTCCTCATCACAACACTGATTTTAGTGTCCTTTGATGATTCTGGACTGCAGTGATTATTACTGTGGTATTTTCCAAATGGTAGTTTTCTATTTCTAAGATTTTAAATGGGGGTGGGGAAATGATTTGCCCAGGGTGAGTTTTCTGGGGCTCATCCCCAGCAGTGACTCTAAAGCAGCCATTCTCAACCTGTGGGTCGTGACCTCTTCGTAACAATGAAAATACAAGTACTGCTCTAAGCATCCTCTAAATGGGACCTGAGCACTTCTCACAGCGCCCTGGGCTGCAGACCTCTCCAAATGGCTTCGGCCTGGAGACTTTCTCTTTACTTTCTCTTCCCCTTTACTTTCCCTGCCCCCCAAATGTCCTATTTGTGGATCCAGACTGGCTCTCCTGATGGGATGGTGGTGTTCCTGATGAGACACCAAGAAGGGCTATCACAAGGAAATTGATCGTGACTTAATTATTAATTCATGACCTTAAAGTACGTACTGTGGAGATTAATGCTGTAAGCCGAAAGATCCTTGGCTCACTTTGTTAGAACACTGTCTTAGAGGACGGCGGCGTGGGCTGAGATCAAGGCAGTGTATAACAAACCAAGACCTAATGTCTTTGGGGGAAACATTTCACCGTCCATTCTGAGCTGGGTCATGAAACTGATGACCTTGGGGATATTTTCTCAAACATTCAGGCAGAGAGATCCTGAGTTCAGGGGAGGAGCTGGAGGATGTATGAAATTTAAAAATGCTCAGACTCTGGATCCTGGGCAGAATGCCTGTTAGATTCCATTAGTCCCTGAAGTACAAAGTGTTTATTATCTAGAAATAAATTTCAAAGCCAGAGATAGTGTGAGAAAAGAAAATCTTTCTTTTGCCAAGTTTGCAGCATGACCAAGTTTGGGGTCATTGCTTCTCTGGCCAGGGAGGTCAAGGTGGTACAATCTGGATGCTTTTAGGGGACTGCACAGCAGCTCACCAGGATTCCTGAGCTGCAGAAGGATGCCTTGGGATAATTGAGTAAGTGTGCATTGGAATTTACAGTCAGACTGAGATGAAGAAAAAGAAACAGGCTGCCTCTGACCCTGAGCTGGGCCACAGGCTGCTACAGAGACCAGAGAACTTCACTGAAGAGGAGCAGACATGGGCCTGGCTCTGGATTTCATCTCATGCTGGAGGAGTCTCTCAACTACCTCCCCACGCCCCATGCCCTTCTGGGAAACCTGTGAATTACAGAGCTGAGAGAACAGCACAAAGCCCAGAGTTTGGCTGAAAAACATGTGACATTTGGGAGACCAGTCATTGCCTGGTTTTCTCCTATGTGATAGCAATGCCAGCATCATCTGAGAATGGCTTGTGTTGTGGGGACGTGATGGGGACTGGTGACAGCTCCAGTGTGCCAGTTACTGAAACCGAGAAATCGCCTGCCATCATCAGAGCCTCTGCCTGGGATCTCCCTAGATAGATGGTGCAGCCCAGGACAAAAAGGTTACCACGGCTCGGCACCTGTGGCTCAAGTGGCTAAGGCGCCAGCCACATACACCTAAGGTGGCGGGTTCGAATCCCCAGCCCAGGCCCACCAAACAACAATAATGGCTGCAACCAAAAAAAAAAAAAAAGGTTACCTCCATGAATACATTAGATGCAAAGATTATTTCTTCCTCTGCTTTTTTTTTTCTTTTTGGAATTCCTTAATACTGGTCATAATATCTTCTGAAATGTGTAAGAAAAAAATCATCTTCCCTTGGGTTGGAACAGGGAAATCTCTATGTTAAGTGGCATTCCCGAGAGAATTATAGAATATTTTAAGAATTGAACTGCTTAAATACTCTGTGACAGCACAAAAGCCATTTGTCATATGAATCATATTCTAAACAAAGGCCTTCTTTAGAGCCATAGCATTGAATTTAGTTTTTGGTGACTCATAAATTCTTGTAGTCAGCAGTTGAAGATGCCCTTTCGGAGGGCAGTTCTGCCCGAGGGGTGGCACTGTTGAGGGATGACCTCTTTCTCTTGTTTCTCAATAGGATCTCAGGGACAAAGACCTCATTTCACAGCTCTAAACTTCAAGCTGACAGGCCGCTTCCAGGCACGGCTTCACCCAGCTGGGTTCTCTGAAGGAATGACCACAGGGAACACAGGACCACTGAGAGCTCACACAGGACCACTGTGCCCTATGACCTTGAAATAATCCCTGTGGTACGAATGGGATATGAGGCTGGGTGCTTGTCATGGGACAGGAGGACCAAGTCTGTGTTTGCCCACCCCTGAGCGTAAGTGCTACACAGTGGACATACTCAGATCATTTATGTTTGAGGATTCTCATAGTGATGAAGGGAAATGTTTTGCTCAAGACTGGAGTGAATTCAGTCAGTCAGATCTGTCTACAGACCTGGCCTCACTTTGGGACACCTTGATTTGGAAGGACATTTGAAGAGGTCTGAGACCCCTGGGCTGGAGGGAGGGATAGTGACCGAGCCCCATCCAACCACTTTTATCAGCAGTGTTGTTAATATTGTTTCCTGTGTAGGAACAATCCTGAAGACTCCCTCTTTTTCTGGGATACCCTGGGAACATCTGGAGAAGAGAAGATAGGATAACATAACCTTCCACTGGATGTTATTCATTCATTTAGTTACTCACATTCTTGTTCAGTAGTCAAGCCAGTACTAGGACTGCCTGGTAAGTAGCAGTTGTGGTGCTGGCTGCTGAGTGCCAAGAATGACAGCAGGAAATGAGACAGATGCAGTCCCTGCCTTTGGAGAATTTGCTTTCTAATGGAAGGAGATATAAAAGAAACATTAAGTTTTTTTTTTTTTTTTTTTTGAGACAGAGCCTCAAGCTATCCCCCTGGGTAGAGTGCCATGGCATTACAGCTCACAGCAACCTCCAACTCCTGGGCTCAAGCGAGTCTCTTGCCTCCACCTCCCAAGTAGCTGGGACCACA
>CAUYTI010007415.1:0-10631 GCA_963575145.1 Galago senegalensis | reverse complement strand
CGCCCGCCACAACGCCCGGCTATTTTTTGGTTGCAGCCGTCATTGTTGTTTGGCGGGTCCGGGCTGGGGATTCGAACCCGCCACCTTAGGTGTACGTGGCTGGCGCCTTAGCCGGTTGAGCTATAGGCGCCGAGCCTAAGTCTCAAATTCTTAATTTCCTTTTATGCACACTGACTTCTTTCTGGCCTTTAGACACCCTGATCTCCCACCTCTGATCCTTCACATTTGCTTCTCCCTTTACCAGGAATGTCCTCTCAGCTGCTGGCATGGCTGGATCTTCTGACTCTTAGGCCTCAGGTAAGTTGCCTTCTCATGGTTATAGAAGTTAAGGTCCACCCCTTATGTGTAGGCGCAGCCTCTGTTCTCTGTCAGAACATGATTCCTTTTTAGTCCTTCCTAATTTATTTACTTGTCTTATTGCCAAGCTTCTCCTGCCACCAGTTATAACTTGTTTCATTCACCATTCAACTTCCAGTGCTCAGCCCAGTGCTAGCACCTAGTTGTGACCACTTAATATTGGCTCAACAGGAGAGAGATTCTGTGACCTGACCTGAGATACAGAGATGTGGCAGCACCAAAATCCAAATCTATTCCATAGGACCAGCTGTCAGCCACCAGCTGTACTTCTGGCCCAAGGCATCTGGCCATGGTCTGATGGGTTTGGCAAGTCCAAGAGCCAGAATTTCAAAGAGTGATTAATGGCAAGAGACGTCAGAACAGAATTTGTAAGGCTGCATTATTATAGCCACTCTCTTGTTAGTTGTAGTTGTTTCATTCATTCAGAATGTCCAATAAAAAGCAAATCCAGACTTAGGGATAAACTTTTTTCTAAAGGATTATTGCACAGTGCTGGGGGAGGGGGAAGGGACTGCTGTGATGGAGAGAATGCTCTGACTGTAAGCTCTATAACCATCTCAAGAGTTAGAGAGAATTTTTCTTTTCTCCAGAGAAGTTAAGGAAGTTTGAAAGAACTGTGATGTGAGAAGGGGGATGAAAGGGTAGTGGATCAAATTACTATCTGATCTTTCTACTGATTAGGGAATCTTCTACCTCTCAGGCTAAGGGTGGGTCAAAAGTTATTCGGAGACCTGGGGGAAGGACAGAAGCCTAACCCAATTTTGGCTAACAAGTATTTAGTTCCAACAGACCACTGAAGATAAGCAGTTCTGTTTATTATTGTAAACAAAAATATAATCTTAAGCCCCTGTGCTTACTAAATGGACTTCTTCTTGGACAGGAGACCCCAGAATACCCTAATGCTGAGCTGTTGCCATGAGACGAAGGTCTGATATACCTCATCAAGTACCCCACCCTTGGCTCGGCGCCTATGGCTCAACCGGCTAAGGCGCCAGCCACGTACACCTAAGGTGGCGGGTTCGAATCCCCAGCCCAGACCCGCCAAACAACAATGATGGCTGCAATGGCTGTGAGCTGTAATGCCACGGCACTCTACCCAGGGGGACAGCTTGAGGCTCTGTCTCAAAAAAAAAAAAAAAAAAGTACCCCACCCTTCTTGGAGATATGCTGTGTAATTCATTAATAAACATATAGGACTTGTTTGGTACCAGATTGAAAATAGCTTGTTATCTTCACTGCTTAGAACATAGAAGGGGCTTAACACAATGCTTATTTAATTAATTTGAGTATATATTTGACTAGCCTGAGTGAAGCCCCGCCATTGACTAGGGGGCTGTTTCTCACCCTTGCCTGGTGGCCAGCCTCAAGGGTCTCTGTAGCAGTCAGGAGCTAACCGAGGAACCACTCAGGGTATTCACAGCAGGGGGAGGGGTGGAGGGCCTGAATGCAGGGGTGTGGTCTCCCACTAGAAGTTAAATCCCTCCTTGCAAACCACTTAAGTTCCTCATCCTTAACTTTCTGCAAAATGGAAGATATAATCTCCTAATTTTAGAGCGCTTTTAGCAGTAAATCAGATTACTAAATTATAAGTTCCTTGGGCCAATAAATATTAACTGGGCACATACTATGTGTAAGGCAGCTTTCCTAAGTTCTAGGGATACAACTGAACAAAACAGGCAAAAATGTGTGTCTCAGTGTGTGTGTGGATTTGCACATGTGTAGTAACGGACAATAAAATAAGAAAAATAAAGTAAAATTTACAGTATTTTGGTAGTATAGACGGTAGTATAGTATAGATGGTAATAAGTGCTGTGTCAAACAGTAATGCAGATGAAGGGGATAGGTGTATGTGTGTATGAGTATTCACAATCTCTGTGTCACAGACATTTGGCACGTGACCTGGCACAGAAGAGCAGCTCTATAAATGTTTGTTAGATGAATTAATGGCTCCTAAGACACATATTACCATATCTGGCAAATAATTGTAGCTTTTGATTTTAGAATGACTGTCGCTGCTTCTGGATGCTTCTTTTCCTGTCCAGTTGATGGAGGCAGGTTCAGGGGTCCCTAGAGGCTCGCAAAGCTGAGTTTGTCCCGGGAGTTATCCAGATGAAAATTGGGTAAGAAATCCAACTCCCCTCCTCCCCCCACCACCGCAGCTGCCCCATGGCAGCTTTTCTTCCCAGGTCACACTGGCTCTGGCTCTACCCTAGGGCCAGCACAGGCCTCCTGGGAGTGTGGCAGGACTGACACATTGTCTGGGCTCTTTCAGCCTTCCCCCTTCAGCAAGGCAGGAAGCCTGAGGTCCGGGGTGAGCGCCAGAGGCTGTTTTGCGAGCCCAGGTGTAGGCCCAGGTGTTTGCCTAGGTGCACCGGAGAGGGCGGGTGCCCGGCCGGGCGGACTGCGCCAGTGAGGGCGCCCGGCCGGCAGGGGGCACTGTGGCGTCGCCGTGGTCCTGCCTGGTGACGCGCTGCTTGCCTTAAATGGTGCAGCTGGTGAGTAGCACCGCTGGAATTTAAACTAGCCTCTCTTTGACACCAGTGGTCATGATTAGCCCACTGTTTGTGGCTCAGTTTCCTTGAATACAGGCCGCGGCTTCTCACTCCAGACGTCCAGACGGCCCGGGGTTATGGCACAGGCCTTCCTTGTGACACAGGAGAAGCTGACATGGAAAACTGGACATGCTGTGCCCTTCCCTCTTGGCGCCAGCTATAACCTATGAACGTTAAAGAGATGTAGGAACTCTGATTTCTTGGGTGTCCTCAAGGCTGATGGTGGTCAGAGCCTTACGTGGCAGCAAACCCAAGCGGCCAGTACCCCGTTGAAACTGGAACTACCGAGGGTTTTAAGGGCACCAGCTGCAAACATCTGGTCCATAGGGTCTGCAGTTCTCCGATGTGGAAGGCAGAAAAATGCCCCTCCACCACGATGTCGGTATCCTACTTCCCAGAATACAGGACTGTGTTACCTTATGTAGCAAACGGGGAATTAAAGTTGCAGCTGGAATTAAAGTTACTAAATTAGTGTGGGAGAAGGTAGTTACCCAGGTGATCATGCTCTTGCAAGCGGAAAAGAGACAGGGGGGCGAGAATAGAGAGCCGCAGCATGTGAAGCTCTCAGCACAGTTTTTCTGGCTTTGAAGATGGAGAAAGTGGCCCCAGCCAAGGAATGAGAATGGATTCAAGGAGCTGGGAAAGGCAGGGGAATGGATTTTCCATCAGAACCCCCAGAAAGGCATGCAGCCCTGCTGACACCTTGATTTTAGTCCAGTGAGACCTATTTCACTCTTCTGACCTCCAGAACTATAAGATCACAAGTTAGTGTTGTTTCAAGCTACCGAGTTTGTGGTAATTTGTAATAGCAGCCCCAGGAAACTACAACACCCACATGGGTCTTGATCTTGGAGGCCTCAGCCAAGATGCTTTAGGTCGCCAATGGTTGACCTGTCTGCCCCTTAGGTTTTGATATGGGGGATATCAAAACCCCATATTGGTTGACCAATAGTTGACCTGTCTGCCCCTTAGGTTTTGATATGGGGGATATAGGTAGGAAAGGGCAGATTGGTGGTGCTGGGAATAGTGAGAGGGCCCTAAAAGGCTGTAGTTATCCTTCTCTCCTTGCTCAAGTCCCCTTAGGGGCTGCCCAGAAGAGGGGCGTTTCTATCTCGGGGCTGCTGGCAGTCACTGTGCATTCTGAGTGCGTGAGAGGAAGTGAGGGGTCCCAGGTATGGGTCATCAGGGCAAGTCCTGGTCGCTGAAGTTGTCTGGAAGGGAGGTGGGATCGGGTGGGGATAAATTTGGTAGGGTCACTATGACCTTGGCAGAGAAAAGAGTAGCAACCACTCTGAGAGCCTTGGCTTGCGGTGGTCTGCTACTTGTGGAAGGGCTACCCATACAACGGGACTCTCACTGGCCTTCCCCAGTGACAGACACAGAGTCACAACAGGCTCTGCCCCTAACTGTTTGTGTGTTGCTCTGGACATGTTGTTCAGACGTTGTTCATCAGTACAACTGAAGGTTTGTCACTCTTGTTGATTTTTCAAAGTATCAACTTTTGGTTTCATTGATTCTCTCTATTGTTCTATTCTCTAGTTTATCTTTGCACTAATCTTTAACTCCTTCCTTTTACTTTTGGGTTTAGTTTGCTGCCCTTTTTCTAGTTCCTTAAGGTGTGAACTTAGGTTATTAATATGAGGTCCTGTTCTTTTAAAATGTAGACATTTATAGATATGAGTTTCCCTCTGAGCCCTGCTTTTGCTGCATCCCTTACGTTTTGGCTTAATTTTCATTTGTTTGTATGTATTTTATACAAATAGGGAAAATACTTCCCTATTTTCTTCCTTATTTGTTGTTTAAGAATGTGTTGTTTAGGCTGGGCCCAGTGCTAGAATCCTAGCATTCTGGGAGGCCGAGGCAGGTGGATTACCTGAGTTCAGGAGTTCAAGACCAGCCTGAGCAAGAGCAAGACCCCGTCTCTAAAAAAAATAAAAAATAAGCTGGGCGTTTGGGAGGCTGAGGCAAGAGGATGAGCCCATCAGTTTGAGGTTGCTATGAGCTATGATGCTACAGCCCTCTACTGGAGGATGACAAAGTGAGACCTCTCCAAAAAAAAAAAAAAAAAAGTGTTGTTTAATTTTCACATATTTGTAAATTGCCCAGTTATCCTTCTGCTACTGAGTTTTGAGTTCAGTGATGTTTTGTAGTCTTTAGTACACAAGTACTCCATTGGTTAAATATTCCTAAGTATCCTATTATTTTTGATACTATTGTAAAATGAAATAATTTTCCTAATTTTACCTGTTTGCTCATTTGCTAGTATATCAAAATGCAGCTGACTTTTGTATATCTAGACCCTGTATCTAATAACTTTGCTGAACTTGTTTATTAGCTCTAATAGTTTCTTGGGGAATTCCTTAGGATTTTCAATATATAGAAGATCATGTTATCTGCAAACAGAGACAGTTAGACATCTTCCTTTCCAAACTGGATGCCTTTTATTTTATCTCCTTGCATAGCTGTCCACGTTAACCTTGTTTTTCATAACAGCTCCACCTGTGTTCAAGTGTTCTCATCTCTTGTAATTTTGAGAATAGCTATCCCAACAGTTGAGGGATAGTATTGCATAGTGGTTTTGATTTACATTTCCCTAATGATTAGTAACATTGGAAACTTTTTCATGTACCTGTTGGCCATTTTTATGTCATTTTAGAGAAATGTCTATTCATATCCTTTGCCCATTTTAAAATTAGGTTATATGTTTTCTTGCTACTGAGTTATATGACTTTTTATAAAACTTGGTTGTTAATCCCTTATCTAATATGTGGTGTGCAAATTTTTTCTAATCTGTAGGTTGCCTTTTTGTTTTGTTGATTGTTTCCTTTGCTATATAAAGTCCTTTTAGTTTGCTGTTGTAGCTGGAGCTTTTGATGGGATATACAAGAAATCACTGGTGAGGCCAATGTCAAAGAACTCAAGTCCCTTTAGGGCAGTGGTTGTCAACCTTCCTAATGCCACAACCCTGTAATACAGTTCCTCATGTTGTGGTGACCTAAAACCATAAAATTATTTTTGTTGCTACTTCATAACTGTAATTTTGCTACTGTTATGAATCATAATGTAAATATCTGATATGCAGGATGGTCTTAGGTAACCCCTGTGAAAGGGTTGTTAGACCCCCAAAGGGGTTGTGACCCACAGGTTGAGAACTGCTGCCTTAGGGGCTGCCTCGTTTTCTTCTAGGAGTTTTGATTTTATCCATTTTTTTTTTCTTTTTCTGGGAGACCAAGTCTCAAACTGTTGCCCTTGGTAGAGTGCCATCACGTCTGAGCTCACAGCAACCTCAAACTCTTGGGCTTAAGTAATTCTCTTGCCTCAGCCTCCTGAGTAGCTGGGACTACAGGTCTTTTATCCATTTTGAATCGATTTTTAAGTTGGGAAGTGTGATGCCCTCAATTTTGGGGGGTTTTTTTGAGACAGAGTCTTACTCTGTCTCCCTGGGTAGCTCACAGCAACCTGAAAATCTCAGACTCAGCAGTCATCTTGCCTCAGCCTCCCAAGTAGCAGGTACTACAGGTACCCACCATGATGCCTGGCTAGTTTTTCTATTTTTAATAGAGGTGGGGGGTCTTGCTCAGACTAGTCTTGAACTCCTGAGCTCAAACAATCCACCTGCCTTGGCCTACCAGAGTGCTGGGATTATAGGCGTGAGCCAGTGAGCTTGGCCTCCAATTTTTTTTTTCAGATTAATATAAGAATACTTATGATTAGGTTACATTGTTTGCATTTGTAAGGTAAGATCTGAGTTGATTTGTGTCCTTCACCCAGGGGGTGTGCCACATACTCCTATACTGTACCCTTAGATGGGAGCGTACTGAACCCCCTTCCCACTTTTTTATTTTATTTTTTTCACTTGAGACAAAATCTCACTTTGTCACCCTTGGTAGAGTTCCATGGCGTCATAGCTCACAAAAACCTCAAACTCTTGGACTCAAATGATCATCATGCCTCAGATACCCAAGTAGCTGGGAGTATAGGTGACTGGCATAGTGCCTGGCTATTTTTTTTTAGAGATGGAGTCTCACTCTTGCTCAGGCTGGTCTTGATCTACTGAGCTCAGGCAATCCACCCACCTTGGTCTCCCAGAGTGCTAGGATTACAGGCATGAGCCACTTTACCCGCCCCCCTTCTCACTTCTTGAATTATATTTGTCTCTCGTGTAGGCCTATAGTTGGTTTCAAATTAGTATAGAGCCTCCAACTTTACTTTCCCCTCAGAATTCCTTCAGCTATTTGGATCTTTTGTGTTTCATGAGTTCTAATGTATTTTTTTATTTCTATGAAGAATGCCATTGGAATTTTGATAAGGATTGCATTAAATCTGTATATTGAAATCTGACATTTCAATATTAATTCTTCTAATCCATTAGCATGGAATATTTTTCCATTTATTTATGTCCTCTTCAATTTCATTCATCAGTGTTTTATAGTTTTAAGAATACAACTCTTTTTCCTCCTTGGTTAAATTTATTCTTAGGAGTTTTTTTTTATACTTTCGTAAATAATGTTTTTTTTATTGATTTCTTTTTCAGCTACATCATTTTTACATGTACAAATGCTGTGGATTTTTTATGTTGACTCTATATTTGTTTCTTTACTGAATTCATTTATTAAATTTAAAGAGTTTTATAAATGGCATCTTTGGAATTTTCTACCTATGAGGATCACATCATCTGCAAATATAATTTTATTTCTTCCTTTTTGATTTGGATACCTTTTATTTTATTTTTCTCATCTCTCTGTACTTGATAGTACTAATCAACATAGTACTAGAAGTGGCAAGAGTTGGCATTAGAAGAAAAGCTTTTGGTTTTCCACTTGATTATGATGTTAGTTGTGGCTTCTTAATAAACAGTTTTTATTATGTTGAGGATATTTCCTTTTATACTTAAATTGTTAGGAGTTTTTAACTATAAAATAATGTTGAACTTTGTTGAATGTTCTTCTGAATCAATTGCTATGATCATGTTGTTTATGTCTTTCAGTTTGTTAATGTGACGTATCACATTGATTGTTCTGCATATGTTAAACCAAGTTTGCCTGCCACTTAATCCTGATGTATTGTTGAATTCAGTGGGCTAATATTTTATTGAGGATTTATGATATTTATGACTCAGTATTCATTGGAAATGTTGACCTATAATTTTCCTTGCTTGTGCTTTGTCTGGCTTAGTGATGTACCAAGGTGGTACTGATCTCTTAAGAAGTGTTAGTAATTATTTTTCTCCTTTCTCCTGGCTGTTTTCTCCTAGCTTAATTTTTTGGAAGAGTTTAAGAAGTTTTATTATTAATTATTCTTTGAGAGTTCTGTAGAATTCTTCTATAGAGCCAGCTGGTACTGGGCTTTTGGTCTTTGGAGATTTTTAATTACCATACCTCTGTTGAAATATCTCCAGTTTCTTTTCTGATTTTATATATGTATTTGAATCTCTTCTCTTTTTCTCTTAGTCCAGCTAAGAGTTTGTTGATTCCCCTCCTCCTCAAATCCCTCATTTTTGTTAACTTAAAATTTTTTTTTTATTCTCTGAGGTGTTTGTGTTCAGATCTTTATTATTTCTTTCTTTCTGCTAACTTTAGATTTATTTTTTTCTTTTTGTAGTTCCTTGAAGCATAATATTAGGCTATTCACTTGGAATTTTTCTTCTTTGTTTTAATGTAGACATTTATTGCTATAAACTTCCCTCTCAGACCTGTTTTTTGTTGCATCTCATAGGTTTTGATATGTGGTGTTTCCATTGTTGTTTGCTTCAATATTTTTAAATTTCCCTCTTGACTTTTTTCTTTTCTTTTCTTTTTTTTTGTGACAGAGTCTCACTATGTTGCCCTCAGTAGAGTGCTGTGGCATCACAGCTCAGAGCAATCTCAAACTCTTGGGCTTAAGCTATTCTCTTGCTTCAGCCTCCCAGGTAGCTGGGACTACAGGCACCCACCACAACACCTGGCTATTTTCTGTTGTAATTGTCATTGTTGTTTAGCTGGCCTGGGCTGGGTTTGAACCCACCAGCTTCAATGTATGTGGCTGGCACCGTAATCACTGTGCTATGGGTGCCAAGCCTTGTTTTTTTTTTTTTTTCTATGACCCATTGATTGTTTGGGAAAATGTTTATTTTCCATATATTTTTTAGTTTTTCAAAATTCTTCCTATTATTGATTTCTGGTTTTGTACCATTATAGTTAGAAAAAAAATACTTTATATGATTTCAGTCTTTTTGAATTTGTTAAGACTTATTTTGTGGCCCAGCATATGTCTATCCTACAGAATGCTCATGCACAGGAAAGAAGAATGTATTCTGAAGCTATGGATGGAAAATTCTGTATGTATCTGTTAGGCCCATTTTGTCTAAAGCACAGTTCCATTACAGTATTTCCTTTTTAATTTTTGTCTGGTGGATTTGTATGTTATTGAAAGTGGGGTATCGAATGAGTAGTTCCCTACTATTAATTGTATTGCTATCTATTTCTCCCTTCATGGCCATTAACATTTGGTTCGGTTAGGTGCTCCAACGTTAGGTGCACATGTATTTACAGTTGTTATGTTCTCTTGGTGAGTTGAGGCCTTTACCATTAAGTAATGACATTCTTTGTCTCTTGTGACAGTTTTTGATGTGAAGCCTGATGTAAGTATAGCCACTCTACTCTGTTTTCATTACCCTTTGCAGGAACTATCTTCTTTCCTCCCTTCACCTTCAGCCTATGTTTGTCCTTAAGGCTAAAGTGGGTCCCTTGTAGGCAGTATATGGTTGAATCTTTAAAAAAAAATCCATTTATCTACTCTGTATCATTTGATTGAAGAATTTAATCCACTTACATTCAAAGTAATCATTGATAGTAAGGACTTGCTACTGCCAGTTGGCTAATTGTTTCTTGGTTGTTTTATAGACACGTTCTCCCTTTCTTATTGCTTGTCTTTGTGATGTGATGATTTTTTTTTTGTAGTACAGTTTTTATTCCCTTCTCTCTATTGTTTGTTTATGTGTTATATTTTTTGTTTTTGTTTTTTGCTTTGTGGTTACCATGAGGCTTACGTAAGACATTTTATAGTTATTATAGACTATTGTATATTGATAACTACTTACCTTCAGTTACAAACAAAACCATTAGGCTTTTATCCTATCCTATTTATATTTCTGATATCACAATTTACATCTTTTCATATTATATACTTAACAACTTATTGTAGCTATCTTTTTTTACTATTTTGACTTTTAAACTTCATACTATCTATAAAATTTATATAATGCTGTAACAATATTGAAGTATCCTAGATTTGACTATATTTTTATCTTTGCCAGTAAATTTTATACTTCCATATGTTCTTAGTATTCATGCATCTCTACTTGAAGAACTCTTTAAACATTTCTGTTAAAAAAAAGTTTTGGGAACTGCAGCCAGCTTTTTACAGAAGCTCCCATCCAGAAGGAGGCTGAAAGGACAGAAGCTTAGCAAATTAGCTGATGGTTTGGAGCAGAGACAAGAGAGAAGATTGAAGAGCGTACTTCAACCTTGCTGAGGCGAGCTGTAACCCCAAAAATGCAACGAAAAGGTACAGAATCCACCACCAAGCGGACAGGAGTCCCCTCCCCCACAACAAGGGCTCGCACAGTTTACTCCCTGCAAACAAGCGCGCAGAGTTCTAACTTCCTCCCACGCTATTCCACGGGAGAGACCCCCTAAAAACTGGACCTCCTACCCCTGCTGGCGTGCCACGGCACCCTCCAGC
>CAUYTI010007412.1:0-11284 GCA_963575145.1 Galago senegalensis | reverse complement strand
GTCTCTTGCTTCCGCCTCCCAAGTAGCTGGGACCACAGGCGCCCACTACAACGTCCGGCTATTTTTTGGTTGCAGCTGTCATTGTTGTTTGGCGGGTCTGGGCTGGGGATTCGAACCCGCCACTTTAGGTGTACGTGGCTGGTGCCTTAGTCGGTTGAGCTATAGGCGCCGAGCCTTTTTTGTTTTTTTTGAGACAGAACCTCAAGCTGTCCTCCTGGGTGGAGTGCCATAGCATCACAGCTCACAACAACCTCCAACTCCTGGGCTCAAGGGAGTCTCTTGCCTCAGCCTCCCAAGCAACTGGGACCACAGGCGCCTGCCACAACGCCTGGCCATTTTTTTTTTTTTTGGTTGCAGCTGTTATCGTTGTTTTGGCGGGCCCGGGCTGGATTTGAACCCGCCACCCCAGGTGTATGTTGCTGGTGCCTTAGTCAGTCACCTGAGCCATAGGTGCCGAGCCAATACTTTTAAAATATATAATTAAATTATTAAGGAATTAAGATGTTAGAGGAGAAAGTGTCATTTAATACAAAAGATGGCAGTAAATGTAGAAGAGAAGAATAAAGAAGCATGAGACATAAAAAACAAAAGTCAATTGGCAGATGTAAATCCAGTTATATGAATAAGAAGATCAATAATTAAATGAAAATAGATTAAGACTCTAATCCAAAGGCAAATATCATCAGACTTGATTTTTTAAAAAATGAACTAACTAAATGCTACTACAGGAAATGGCTTAGATTCAAAGAAAAAAATAGGATGAAATTTTTTGGGGGGGGTTTAAAAATTTTTTTTTTTTTTTAGAGACAGAGTCTCGCTTTGTCGACCTCCAGTAGAGTGCTGTAGCATCACAGCTCACAGCAACCTCCAACTCCTGGGCTTAGGTGATTCTCTTGCCTCAGCCTCCAGAGTAGCTGGGACTACAGGCACCTGCCACGATGCCTGACTATTTTTTTTTCTTGCAGTTTGGCCAGGGCTTTGGTATATGGGGCCAGCGCCCTACTCACTGAGCCACAGGCACTGCCATAAATTTTTTTTTTTGAGACAGAGTCTCACTTTGCCACATTTGGTAGAGTGCTGTGGCATCACAGCTCATGGCAACCTCCAGCTCTTGGGCTAGGGCAATTCTCTTGCCTCAGCCTCCCGAGTTGCTAGGACTACAGGCACCTGCCATAACGCCCAGCTGTTTTTGTTGCAGTTGCGACTGCTGTTTTAGCTGGCTGGGGCCAGGTTCAAACCCACCACCCTCGATATATAGGGCCCACACTCTGCCCACTGAGCCACAGGCGCTGCCCTGAAATTTTTTTAAATGGGAAAAAATTATCATGCAAACAGTAACTAGAGAGAGCTGGAGTGGCTGCACTAATATCAGACAAAATAAATTTTAGAACCAAAAATGTTACTAAAGATAAAGATTGGTAAAAAGATCAATCCGGTAGAATCTATAACAATTATAAACATATAAATCCCCAACAGAGCCACAAAATTTATGAAGGAAAACTGACAGAATTGAAGGGAGAAACAGACAATTCAACAATAGTCACATTCTTCAATACCTTATAATAATGGATAAAACAAGTAGGCAGAAGATTAAAAAAATAGAAGACTTGAACAATACTGTAAACCAACTAGAATAAATAGGCATTCAAGTATAAGATGCTCCACCTATAACAGCAGAATGGGCTCAGCACCTGTGGCTCAAGCAGCTAAGGTGCCAGCCACATACACCTGAGCTGGCAGGGATTCGAATCCAGCCCCGGCCTGTCAAACAACAATGACAGCTGCAACCAAAAAATAGCTGGGCATTGTAGTGGGCGCCTGTAATCCCAGCTACTAGGGAGGCGGAGGCAGAAGAATCTCTTGAGCTCAGGAGATGGAGGTTGCTGTGAGCTGTGATGTCATGGCACTCTACCCAGAGTGACAGCTTGAGGCCCTGTCTCAAAAAAACAAACAAAAAAACCAGAATGCACATTTTTTTCAGATGCAAATGGAGCATTTTGCAGGTTAGACCATAGGCTAGATGATAAAACAACCTTAATAGATTTAAAAGGATTAAAGGACAGAAATCAGATAATGGAAGACCCTGTCTCTTTTATAAAAAAAAAAAAAAAAAAAAAAGAATTGAAATGGCAGCACCTGTATCTAAGTGGGTAGGGTACCAGTCACATACACCCAAGCTGGCGGGTTCAAATCTGGCCCAGGCCTGCTAAACAACAATGACAACTGCAACAAAAAATAGCTGGGTATTGTGGTGGGTGCCTATAGTCCCAGCTACTTGGGAGGCTGAGGCAAGAGAACATCTTAAGCCCAAGAGTTGGAGGTTGCTGTGAGCTGTGATGCCATAGCACTCTATGGAGTGCATCATAGTGAGACTCTGAATTGAAATAATATAAAAACAAAGAATTGAAATAATATAAACATATAAAATAAAGCATGTTCTCTGAATACAACATACTAAATTATGAAATTTACAAATAAGTTAAATTAAATAACACATTCACAAATACCCAATCAGTTGGAGAAGAATTCACTAGAACTATTCTGTGAAGAAAGGATCCTATTCTGTGAAAGAAAAAGGAAATCACTAGGAAAATTTTAAAATATTTTGAGACAAATGAAAATGAAAACACTGCATACCAAAATACACGGGATGCTAGCACTCTGGGAGGCAAGGCAGGTAGATTACCTGAGCTCACAGGTTTGGATACAGTGAAGCTAGTACTCAGAGAGAAACATTTTTTTGTTGTTGTTGCAGTTTGGCAGGGGCTGGGTTTGAACCCTCCCCCCACAGTATATGAAGCCAGCACCTTACCCACTGAGCCACAGGCGCCACCCCAGAGAGAAACTTTGATCTTAAAAACCTACATTCAAAAGAAAAAAGACTTCTAACCAATAATCTAAATTTCCCCCCTTTTTTGTAAAAAACAGGGTCTCAATCTGTTGCCCAGGATAAATAATGATGTGATCCTAGTTCAAACTCTTTGGGCTCAGGCTATCTTCCTGCTTCAACCTCTTCAGTAGTTTGGACTACAGATGCATGCTGCCACACCTAGCTAATCTGTTGGAGTTTTTTGTTTGTTTGTTTTGGGGGGGGTTATTGAGACAGAGTCTCACCTAGTTTATCCTAGTAGAGTGCGTGGCATCATAACTCACAGCAACCTCAAACTCTTAGGCTCAAGCAATTCTCTTGCCTTAGTCCCGAGTGGGACTACAGGTGCCCACCACAATGCCTGGCTACTTTTATAGAGATGGGGTCTCGCTCGAGCTCAGGCTGGTCTCAAGCTCCTGAACTCAAGCGATCCACCCACCTGGGCCTCCCAGAGTGCTGGGGTTACAGGCATGAGCCACCACCCAGCCCACGTGCTCATTTCTACTTTTTTTGTTTTTATGTTTTGTTTTGTTTTGTTTTGTTTGAGACAGAGCCTCAACCTGTCCCCCTGGGTAGAGTGCCATAGCATCACAGCTCACAGCAACCTCCAACTCCTGCGCTCAAGCGAGTCTCCTGTTGCAGCCTCCCAAGTAGCTGGGACCACAGGTGCCCGCCACAACGCCCAGCTATTTTTTGGTTGCAGCCATCATTGTTGTTTTGGCGGGCCCGGGCTGGATTCAAACCTGCCACCTTAGGTGTATGTGCCTGGCACCTTAGCCACTTGAGCCACAGGTTCCGAGCCTTTGTTTTTGTTTTTAAGACAGAGTCTTGCTGTTTCACCCTCGGTAGAGTGATGTGGCATCACAGCTCACAGCAACCTCAAACTCTTGGGTTTAAGTGATTTTCTTGCCTCAGCCTCCCAAGTAGCTGGGATTACAGGCATCTGCCACAATGCCCAGCTATTTTCCTTGCAGTTGGCACTGCTGCTCAGTTGGCTGGAGCTGGGTTCGAGCCCACCAACCTTGGTGTATGTGGCTGGCCCCGGTAACCACTGGGCTATGGGTGGCAAGCCTTTTTTTTTTTTTGAGACAGAGTCTCAGTACGTCACCCTTGGTAGAATGCCGTGGCGTCACAGCTCACAGCAACCTCAAACTCTTGGAGCTTAAGTGATTCTCTTGCCTCAGCTTCCCAAGTAGCTGGGACTACAGGTGTCAGCCACAACACCGGCTATTTTTTTGTTAATGTTGTCATTGTTGTTTAGCAGGCCCTGGCAAGCTTCAAACCTGCCAGCGCCCCGGTGCATGTGGCCAGTGCCCTAACCAGTGAACCAGGGGCACCAAGCCCCACATGCTCATTTCAATTGATGCATAAATCCTAGCACTCTGGGAGGCTGAATGAAAGGCAGGTGGATTGCCTGAGCTCAGGAGTTTGAGACCAGCCTGAGCAAGAGTGAGATTCTGTCTCTAGTAAAAATAGCAAAAACAAACAAACAAAAAAAACAGCCAGGTGTAGTGGCGGGTGCCTGCCTGTAGACCCAGCTACTCAGGAAGCTAAGACAAGAGGATCACTTGAGCCCAAGAATTTGAGGTTGCTGTGAGCTATGATGCCATGGCACTCTACTCAGGGTGAAAGAATGAGGGTCTGTCTCAAAAAAAAATGCATAGGCTCAGCGCCTATAGCTCAACCGGCTAAGGCGCCAGCCACGTTCACCTAAGGTGGCATGTTCGAATCCCCAGCCCGGACCCGCCAAACAACAATGACGGCTGCAACCAAAAAATAGCCGGGCGTTGTGGCGGGCGCCTGTGGTCCCAGCTACTTGGGAGGCGCAGGCAAGAGACTCGCTTGAGCCCAGGAGTTGGAGGTTGCTGTGAGCTATAATGCCACGGCACTCTACCCGGGGGACAGCTTGAGGCTCTGTCTCAAAAAAAAAAAAAAAAGATAAACCTAAATATTCCACAAAAAGAATTAGGACTAATAAATAAATTCCATAAAGTTGCAGGATACAAAATCAACACACAAAAGTCAGCTTAATTTCAGTTTGGCATGGTAGCACCTATACTACCAGCTACTTGGGAGGCTGAGGAGGAGGATCACTGGAGCCCAGGAATTTGAGGCAACAGTGTTATCATCATGGCTGTGAACAGCCACTACACATCAGCCTGGGCAACATAGCAAAGGCCTGTCTTTTAAAAAAAATAAAAAGGTAGAAAGTTCAGTTTCATTTCTATATACAAATAATGAACACACCACAAAGAAAATTAAGAAAACTATTCCATCCTCAGGGATTGTGTCTACTGAAAAAAAAAAGAAAGAGGCTTGGTGCCCATAGCACAGTGGTTATGGCGCCATCTACATACACCGAGCCTGGTGAGTTCAAACCCGGCCCAGGCCAGCTAAACAACAATGACAACTGCAACAACAACAAGTAAATAACCAGGCATTGTGGTGGGCGCCTATAGTCCAAGCAACTTGGGAGGCTGAGGCAAGACAATCACTTGAACCCAAAAGTTTGAGGTTGCTGTGAGCTGTAAAGCCACAGCACTCTACCAAAGGTGACATAGTGAGACTCTGACTCAAAAAAAAAGAAAGAAAGAAAGAAAGAAAAGAAAACTATTCCATTTTCAAATAGTATCAAATAGAATAAAATGCTTGAGAATAAACTTAACCAAGGAGGTAAAGACTTGTACACTGAAAACTACAAAATATTGCTGAAAGAAATTAAAAAGAATACATACAAATAAATGGACAGGCTCAGTGTCCATAGCTCAGTGGTTAGGGTGCTGGCCACATACACCAGGGATGGCAGGTTCAAACCCAGCCCAGGCCTGCTAACCAATAGTGACAACTACAACAACAACAAAAAAAACAGACAGGTGTTGTGGTGGGCGCCTGTAGTTCCAGTTACTTTGGAAGCTAATGCAAGAGAATCACTTAAGCCCAAGAGTTTGAGATTGTTGTTAGCTATGATGCCACAGCATTCAAAGAGGGTGACATAGTGAGACTCCATCTCAAACAAACAAACACAAAAAATGGACAGACATTGTGCTCATCAATTGCAAGGAAATGTTGTTAAGATCCACAGATTTAATGCAGTCTGTATCACAATCCCAGCAGCATATTATTTTCAGAACTAGAAAAGCACAATCTAAAATTCTTATGGGAGGCTGCGCCCATAGAACAGTGGGTAGGGCGTCAGCCACATATACCCAGGCTGGTGGGTTCAAACCTAGCCAGGGCCAGCTAAACAACAATGGCAGCTGCAACAAAAGAATAGCTGGGTGTTGTGGAGGGCCCTGTAGTCCCAGCAACTGGGGAGGCTGAAACAAGAGAATAGCTTAAACCCAAGAGTTTAAGGTTACTGTGAGTTGTGATGCCATTGCACTCTACTGAGGGTGACATAGTGAGACTCTGTCTCTGATAAAATGAATGAATAAATAAATATTGTTATGGAAGCTCCAGGGACACCCAAATAGTCAAAGCAATCTTGAAAAAGAAGAATGTAGGCTCGGCGCCTGTGGCTCAAGTGGCTAAGGCGCCAGCCACATACATCTAAGGTGGCAGGTTCGAATCCAGCCCGGGCCCGCCAAAACAACAATGACGGCTGCAACCAAAAAATAGCCAGGCATTGTGGCGGGTGCCTGTGGTCCCAGCTACTTGGGAGGCGGAGGCAGAAGACTTGCTTGAGCCCAGGAGTTGGAAGTTGCTGTGAGCTGTGATGCCATGGCATTCTACCCAGGGGGATAGCTTGAGGCTCTGTCTCAAAAAAAAAAAAAAAAAAAAGAAGAAGAATGTACTGATTTCAAACATATTACAAAGCTATAGTAATCAAAACAATGTGGTAAATATAGTCATATACATTCCAATGAAATTCAATAAAAAGCCCAGAAATAAGCCCTCATATATATGGTTAAGTGATTTTTGATGAGAGTACCAAGACCACTCAATGGGACAGAAAAATCTTTCTGACAAATGATATTAAGATAACTGAATATCTATATATAAAAGTATAAAGTTAGACCTTCCTTTACTCTAGATACAAAAATTAATTCAAAATGAATCAAATATCTAAACAGAAGAGCTCAAACTATAAAATTCTTAGAGGAAAACATAAGGGGCTGGGCATGGTGGCTTATGTCTGTAATTCTACCACTTTGGAAGACCAAGATGGGAGGATTACTTGAGATCAGGTGTTTCAGACAAACCTAAGTAAGAGTGAGACCCTGGGCATGGTGTTGCATGCCTATCGTCCCAGCTACCCAGGAAGCTCAAGTAGGTAGATTGCTAGAGCCCAGGAGTTATGGGAATAAGCTAGGCCTAGGCTATGGCACTCTAGCTAAGCAACAGAGTGAGACTGTGTACTCCTCCAAAATAAATTTTTTTTTTTAAACATGGCAACAAAGGACACCACTAGGAGAGAGAGAAAAGACAACTCACAAAATGGGAGAAAACATTTGCAAATCAAATATCTAGTAAGTGATCAATATCCAGAATATATAAAGAACTCCTACAGCTAACAAAACACCAAACAACATGGTGTTTTGCCTAAAAAAATAGGCAAAAGACTTGAACAGATGTTTCTCCAAAGAAGATACATGAATGGCCAATAAGCGCAGGAAAAGATGCTCATCAACATTAATGATCAGGGAAATGCACATGAAAGGTACAATGAGATACCACTTTACATTCTTTGGGTTAGCTATTATTAAAAACAAACAAACAAAAACCCAGAAAATAAGTGTTGACAAGGATGTGGAAAAATTGGAATCTTCAAATAATTCTGGCAGGAATGTAAGATTGTGCAGTTGCTATGGAAAATGGTTGGCAGTTCCTCAAAAAGCTAAACATAGAATTACCGTATGATCTAGTAACTCCATTCCTAAGTATCTATCCAGAGGAACTGAAAGCAGGGACTTGAACAGATATTTGAATGCCAATATTCTTTGCACCATTATTCACAATACAGTAGTCCCTCCTTATTCTCATGGAATAGGTTCCAAGATGAATCCAAGTGGATGCCTAAAACCACAAATAGTGCCAAACTCTATGTATGCTGTTTTTTCCTATATATATATACTTATGATACTATATGTATATACTTATGATACAGTTTAATACATAAATTAAGCTAGTGATTAACAAGAACTCATAAGATGGAACAATTATAACAGTATACAATAATAAAAGTTATGTGAATGTAGTATCTATGGTACTCTACTACAAGTAACTGAAACCACAGAGAGTGAGATCACAGATTAGGGGGGATACAGTAGTCAAAAAGTAGAAATAGGCTCAGTGCCCGTAGCTCAGCAGCTCAGCCACATATGCCAGAGCTGGTGGGTTCAAACTCAGCCTGGGCCTGCCAAACAACACTGATAACTATAACCAAAAAATAGCTGGGCACTGTGGCAGGCATCTGTAGATCTAGCTACTTGGGAGGCTGAGGCAAGAGAATCGCTTAAGCTCAAAAGTTTGAGGTTGCTGTGAGCTGTTACACCACTACACTCTATGGAGGGCGACATAGTGAGACTGTCACCAAAAAAAAAAAAAAAAAAAAAAGTAGAAATAGCCCAGTGTCCATCTATAGACAAAGGATAGATTCATCTATATACATATGTATCTAGATACATATATATGATGAAATATTATTCAGTCATAAAAAGGAATGAAATTCTGATTGCTATGTAATGGATGAATCTGTAAAACAAATGTTAAGTGAAATAATCCAGACACAAAAGAACAAATATTGTGTGATTCCACTTATTTAAGGTACCTAGAATAGGCAAATTCACAGAGACATACAGTACAATAGAAGTTACCAGGAGCTGGCTCAGTGCCTGTAGCTCAAGTGGCTAAGGCGCCAGCCACATACACCAGAGCTGGTGGGTTCGAATCCAGCCCGGGCCTGCCAAACAACAAGGAAAACTACAACCAAAAAACAGCCAGGCGTTGTGGTGGGTGCCTATGGTCCCAGCTACTTGGGAGGATGAGGCAAGAGAATCACTTAAGCCCAGGAGTTGGAGGTTGCTGTGAGCTGTGACGCCACAGCACTCTACCCAGAGTGACAGCTTGAGGCTCTGTCTCAAAAAAAAAAAAAAAGAAGTTACCAGGGGCTGGAGAGAGGGAAGAATGTAGACTTACTGGTTAATGGTGATAGAGTTTCTTTTCTTTTCTTTTTTTTTTTTTTTTTTTTGAGACACAGTTATCTAAGCTATCAACCTGGGTAGAGTGCTATGGAGTGATAGCTCATAGCAATCTCCAACTCAGGCCAAAACGACATTCTTGCCTCAGTTTTTCTATTTTTAGTAGAGATGGGGTCTTGCTTTTGCTCAAGCTGGTCTTGAACTCATGAGCTCAAGCAATGCTCCTGCCTTGGCTTCCCAGAGTGCTAGGATTACAGGCGTGAGCTACCACACCTGGCCTGAGTTTCTGTTTGGGGGTAATAAAGTTTAGGAAATAAATAGTGGCGATAGTTGTATAATATTGTGGATATACAGTAATTAATGCCACAAAATTGTACCCTCAAAAATGGTTAAAATGGCAAATTTTATGTATGGCCTGGCATACTGGCTCACACTTGTAATCTTAGCACTCTGGGAGGCTGAGGCTGGAGGATCCCTTGAACTCAGGAGTTTAAGACCAGCCTGAACAAGAGCAAGACTCCATCTCTACTACAAATAGAACAATTAGGGCGGCACCTGTGGCTCAGAAGGGTAGCGTGCTGGTCCCATATGCCAGAGAGACCAAAAAAAAAGAACAATTACGCATAGTGGTGGGTGCCTGTAGTCTTAGCTACTCAGGAGGCTGAAGCAAGAGGATTGCTTGAGCCCTGGAATTTGAGGTTGATGTGAGCTAGGCTGAGGCCACTGCCCTCTAGCCCAGGCAACAGACTATCTCAAAAACAAGCAAGCAAACAAACAAACCTAGCAGAATAGCAACATAGCAAAAGGATTTAACATGATTACCAAATAGAACTTATCCTATTCTTTCAATATGATTTAACATAGAAAAATCAATTTCTGGCATATATCACATTAATGAGTTAATAAACAAAAATGAGAGTCATCTTGACAGACCACATGATTAAGTATCTCAATACATGCAGAAAAACATCTGATACCTTTTCCATCCAATACTTTTTTGTGATTAAAAAAAAATTTTAAAGTCAGGCACTGTGGCTCACACCTGTAATCCTAGCACTCTGGGAAGCTGAGGAGGGTGGATTGCCCGAGCTGACAGGTTTGAGACCAGTCTGAGCAAGAGTGAGACCCCCATTTCTAAAAATAGCCAGGCGTTGTGGCAGGCACCTATAGTCCCAGCTACTCAGGAGGCTGAGATAAGAGAATCTCTTGAGCCCCAGAGTTTGAGGTTGTTGTGAGCTGTGACACCATGGCACTCTCCCAAAGGCAACAAATAAGACTCTGTCTCAAAAAAAAAAAATTTAACCCCACATTTATGGTGATAGAAATAAAAATTCCACAAAGTACAAATAGAAAGGAACCTCAGTTTGTTCAAGAGTACCTATAAGAAAACCATCCTGCCATGAGCAAGGTATGTTTTTCTATTTGTTAGTATTTTCAGCTATTTCTTTTCTTAGAGTTTCATAGTTCTCTTTATAAAGATCTTTCACATTCTTTGTTAGGTAAACTCCCAGATATTTCATCTTCTTTGGAACTACTGTGAACAGAATAGAGTTCTTGACTGTTTTTTCAGCTTGGCTATTGTTGGTATATATAAAGGCTACTGACTTATGGGTGTTGATTTTGTAACCTGAGACGCTGCTGTATTCCTTGATCACTTCTAGGAGTTTTGTAGAAGAGTCCTTGGTGTTTTCCAGATATATGATCATGTCATCTGCAAAGAGTGAGAGTTTGATCTCATCAGATCCTATGTGAATACCTTTGATTGCTTTTTCTTCCCTAATTGCTATGGCTAAGCCTTCCATTACGATGTTGAAGAACAATGGGGACAGTGGGCAACCTTGCCTGGTTCCTGATCTGAGTGGAAATGGTTTCAATTTGATTCCATTCAATACAATACTGGCTGTGGGTTTGCTGTAGATGGCCTCTATCAACTTGAGAAAAGTCCCTTCTATGCCTATTTTCTTAAGTGTTCTAATCATGAATGGATGCTGGATATTGTCAAAAGCTTTTTCTGCATCAATTGAGAAGATCATATGCTCTTTGTTTTTTAATTTGTTTATGTGGTGGACTACGTTTATAGATTTGCATATGTTGAACCAGCTTGAGATCCTAGTATAAAACCCACCTGGTCATTGTGTATAATTTGCTTGATGTGTTGCTGGATTCTGTTTGTTAGGATCTTGTTGAATATTTTCGCATCAATATTCATTAGAGATATTGGTCTATAATTTTCTTTTCTTGTTGGATCTTTACCTGGTTTGGGGATCAAGGTGAT
>CAUYTI010007410.1:0-19019 GCA_963575145.1 Galago senegalensis | reverse complement strand
GGAATCATGCTACCAGACTTCAAACTATACTATAAATCCATGGTGATCAAAACAGCATGGTATTGGCACAAAAATAGAGAGGTATATGTATGGAACAGAATTGAGAATCAAGAGATGAACCCAGACACTTATTGTCATTTGATCTTTGATAAGCCCTTCAAAAATATAAATTGGGAAAAAGATTCCCCATTTAACAAACGGTGCTAAGAGAATTAGCTGGTGACTTGTAGAAGACTGAAACTGGACCCTACCTTTCACATTAACAAAAATTGACTCTCCCTGGATAAAATATTTAAACTTAAGACACAAAACTATAAAGATTCTTGGAGAGAGTACAGGAGAAACACTTGAAGAAATTTGCCTGAAATTACTTTCACATGGAAAATATTTTCCTTAAGACTCACATTGTTGTTATAGCAGAATATGTTAGTGTTGATTTTGTATGCATATACTGATGTGAGTTTTGTTATGTTTTCTTTGGTAGTACAGATGGTCCGGATATCTATGATTTTCTCAGAGGCATAGAGTATAGTTATAAGTTGAGGCTCTAGTCAAGTTTTGTTGGGAACTTGGATGCCACCTGAGCAGTTCTGGGCCCCAGTGGTGGCAGCAGTAGGCCTTGCTGCCTGTTTTGTGCCCCATGTCAGCTTACATTGGCATTGGTGTTAGTAGGTATTGAATGGCCAGTGTTTTTGCCCCTACATGACTTGTTCAGAAGCCAGCAGTGGCAATAATGATCTGGGATGTTGGTGGGTTCTCAGGCATCTGGTGTGCTGTGAGTGATGGCAGTACTAGGAGTGGATCAGTCAATTGGACCCAGGTTGCCCATGTTGACATGGTCAATAGCTTTCATGGGTCAGGTCAACAATTTTCTAGTCCCATAACTCCTGTAGTATAGAGGATATTTCCATAAGTGTGCTTAGGAAAGCTTTATCTCCCCTGTCCCTCGTGGCCAAGTGGTCATTCTAGCCTTGTCAGCCCCAGTTTGGCATGAAGGTAGATTGTAGTCCTACATTAAACTCTCAAAATGGTATCTTCAGTCTCTAGGGAGGATGGGGGCGGTCCCAGGCAAGCAGCATAGACAAGAAGCTGTGGAGACTGTGGTATCATCATACCTTAGTCTCATGGCAGCCTGTTTCTAAGTGGTGGCTGTTGTTCTAAGCTCATTCTTAGAACTTTTAGGTGAGTTTGGAAGATATGGATGGCAAAAAAATAAG
Source organism: Galago senegalensis (assembly GCA_963575145.1). Classification (NCBI taxonomy): domain Eukaryota; kingdom Metazoa; phylum Chordata; class Mammalia; order Primates; family Galagidae; genus Galago; species Galago senegalensis. The sequence goes on along the minus strand of CAUYTI010007410.1, from coordinate 17,802 downwards.
CTGTTGTAATAATCTGACAAATATAGATTACCAGAGTTAAACAATTAGCAATGGAATTGGGGAGAAGCATCAGACACTAATAAGAGTAGCAGCCAGCTTGGGCTTGATGTAGTAAAGGCATGTAATGATGAGAGTAAGAGTCTAAATTGGCTCCCAGATTTCTCGGTTTGGAAATTTGGTGGTTGGCTTCATTCCCAGCAGATGTACAGGAGAACAGGTGAATGAGGAGAAATGAAGGAGGCATTTATAGATAACTGGATATGGATACCATGTAAAAGTTTAATTTTAGTCTTCTCTTTTCCTTCCTGTGATGTAAAAACAAATTGGAATTAGTGTTTAGGAAGTTTAAGCAATGTTCAGCATAGTTTGGTACCAGCTTTGCTCACTGGAGCTCTTTAAATTTGCCCTGGCTATAAACAATACTGCCAGAATGTACTTGGCAGTCACAGGATCTAGATGTCAAATTGTCAAATGATTCTGTTCCACTTATTTTAAAATAAATTATTTTTGCAAGCTAACTTTACTTCCTATTTAGTGATTTAAAGTGATTTTCTGAGAAATAATTTTCATAAAACTGTATATGACTTAAATTCAGCAGTTCCACTATTCTCCGGTCAGGTACACTTCCCATTTCACACACCTCAGTCACACTCTGTTCTGTCAACTACTTGATTCACTGCAAAGTTCACCTTTTCTAAAATAGCACCTTGTACCTGAAAGGATATTCTCTTGCGAGCATCACTTCAGTGTTCATTGAAGGTCTTACACTGGCTTCTCTGAAAACAGATACTGAAACAAAGAGTTGTGTGCACACAGATTATTGGGGAGTACTCTCAGGGGACAGTCTTGCCAGTCAGTGGAGAAGATAGAACTGGACAGAGGGGCTGTTGTAAAGCTACTGCAATCACAGCTTCAGCTCAAACTACAGGGAGTTCTGTCACTAAGAGGGGCCATCAGCACTTCCCAAGTGTAGGTGAAAGGATCAAGCTTTTGTATGCCTGCATGAACTAACCTTCTGGCCACTCCTAGAAAGGTGAGTAATCATGAAGGAAGCGGTGAGGACTGTGATGATTTGTAGAAGCAATATAGCTGTACAAACTCTGTAGTCAAGATTCTTTGCTGGGCATGCAGAGGATGGTGACCTGACTCTGGACAGGAGAAGCATTAAAGCTACTGCTCTGTCAGCCACACCATTTTTAAAGCTCACTCTCTTACAGGAATTCTCATTGTCCAGTTGGAATTTTCTGGCTAGATTATACTTTTAGCTTCATCTATATAATCTATAAATCAGATTCCTGTTTATTTTTGTGCCTCTGTGATTTTTTTTTCTTTCTATTATGTACATTTGGATTTAAAGCCCTGAAAGAAAAATGGTCAAATAGATCTAAGTAGAATGTGGTATAGAATTGGATACCTTGAATATGAACAGCTTATTAATCTTTAGATAGTTATATAGTACCAGAATATAAAAGCTTGAACAGAATGTATAGAAATAAAAACTTAAGAAAAACATAAATAACTAATGTATATAAATACCAGTCCTAGTAACTGGAATAAAAATCCATAGTGATTTGAAACACTTAAGTTCAGTTAGATTACCTACTTAACTAGGTAGGTTTTGTGTTTATTATATGATAATGAAAATCTTAATAAATGATTAAGTATAATAAAATGTCAGAATCTTGAGGACAGTAGTATTTACCTGTTCTTTTCCTATTTCAGAAAGCATATGTAGTTTACTGTATGTATAGTTCACCAGGTTGAGCACAGTCCTTTTTTATTTTTGTAGTTAATTGAGAGTTATTATGAATATACATTGAAAGTTTTCACATTCTTGTACTACATATTGTAAAATAATCATGTGATTTTTATTTTCTACTCATTTTAGATTGTGGATCACGTTGATTTCAATGTCACTTTCTGTAGACAGGGTCCTGCTTTGTTGTCAAGCTGGTTTTGAGTTCCCACTCTCAAGCAATCTTCCTAATCTTCCTGCCTCAGTATCTTGAGTAGTTGGGATTATAAGCATGAGCTACTGTGGCTGTCTTGATCTTAAAATTTAAATGTACCTTGAATTCATAGGACAAACCTAGTCATAACATAGTATACCCATTTTAGCAATAGCTGTATTCAGTTTTCTAAGCTATAAAAATTTTTCATCTGTATTCATGAGGTGCAAAGTGATTGTTGCTCTTATACTTTCTAGATATTTTTTTTTAAAATTTTCTTCTTAATGTTTAGGAGAGTTCGACATTCAATATACCTGGCACTGAAATTTTCTTTGTGAAAACATTTTAAACTTGTAACTAACTTTTCAAACTGCATGGATGTCTATTCATGGTGTCTAATTCTTCTTGGGTGAGCTTTGATAATTTAGATTTTCCAAAGAATTTTTCTATTTCATCTAAGTTATCAAAGATGTATTCCCTTACATCTTAATGCATGGAAAATCTATAGCAATATCTCTGCTTTCATTACTAACATCAGAAATTTACATTTTTTCTTATCTTTTTATTCAGATAACTAGACATTTACCAATTCTATTGACGTTTACAAACCTCACACAGGTTTTTCACTTCATTTTTGTGTTTTCTATTTCTTTAATGGATACTCTTATAATTCTTATTTTATTCCTTTTCCTTATCATAGGCACATTTTGTTTCATCTTTTTTTTTTTTTGGTTTCTTAAGTTGAAAACTTATATCATTAAGTTATGGTTTTTAAAACAGAATTATTTTATACTTTAATTTTTCTTCTAAGAACTATTTTTGCTACATACTACTAATTTTGATATGTTACATTTTTGTTTTAACACTGTTTAAAATATTTTGTGTGTGTGTGTATATCTTTACTTATAGTTTATTTGTAAGTATGTTACTTAATTTCCAATACTTATAAAATCGAATTACTCTCTAAGGAATTTCTTGTAATATTTATTGTAAGATGGTCTGCTAGGTACAACTTCTTTCATTTTTTTTGGCTTACCTGGGAAAAATCTTTATTTCACCTTTATTTTTACACATAATCTTAGGCAAAAGGCTGAGAAGCAATTATTTCACCTTTAGTTTTTAACAATATCTTTGCTGAATATAAGATCGTTGGTGAATAGTCGTTATTTTAGAGAAATTGAACCTGTTTTCCCCTTGCCTCTGGCCAGGAGTGTTTCCGTAGGTCAACTGTTAATCTTCCTGAAATTCCTTTGTTAATAGTGTCATTTTCTCTGGCTGCTTGTAAGATTGTCTCCTTGTCCTTGACTATCAGCATTTTTTAATGACATGCCTATTTGTGAGTCTCTTTATGTTCATTCCCTTAGAGTTTATTGAGCTTTCTCCACATTTAGGACAATCTGTTTCAACACATTTGTGAGATTTTCAACTGTCACTGCTTTGCATTTTTTTTCTTTCCTTATATTTCTTTTGATTCTCCTACTATGTATATGTTGCTGCACACACTGGTATCTTACAAAGTCTCAGTATGTCTCTGAGACTTTGTTCATTTTTCATTACTTCTTTCTCTCTGTTCATTAATCTGCATAATTTTAATAAATCAAACTTCAAGTTTGCTAATTATGTCATTTACCCCAGTGAATTTTAAAATGTTAGTTATCAAACTTTCAGTCCTAGAATTTTCATTTAATTTTTTAAAATAATTTGTATCTCTTATTGACATACGCTATGCAACATTGTTAACATATATTTCTGTGCTTCTTTAATCATAACTCTGTGACAATGCCTTTAATGGCTAGTTTGCAATCTTTTCCATTGAGCACATCATCTGGTTCCCCTCTGAGGCACTATCTTTTGCTTGTTTCTTGTGCGGAGTATAGGACAAGTATCCTATTTCTTTTCATGTCTCACTTTTTTTTTTTCCCTTGGAAAGTGGACATTTCTGATAATAGATTGTAGGTATTCTGGGTACACACTGGGCACTATCCCCTCTCTTGGGCTTGTTATTGTAATTTGATTATTTTTTGGTTTAGCAAATGTCTGGACTATATTACTGAAGTCTTCCTCTATCTCCCTATCCCTAGAACATTATTAGTCCTCTGACAATGCTCCTTAAGTATAGCTTTTGTATGCTTGCAGTCATCATGGGGTGGCAGTAGCACTGGATGGGATTCTTCGCCACTTTTTTCCTGATCACACCCATTCATTAAAGTTCCCTATTTCCCTTTCCTTGCTGGCCAACTTTCTCTTTCTCTCTTTTTCTCTCTCTTTTTTGACAGGATCTTGCTCTGTCTCTCAGGCTGAAGGAGAATGGTGCCTCAGCTTCCCAAGTAGCTGGGAATACAGGTGCACACACCACAAAGCCAGTATAATTATCCTAATTTTTGTAGAGAAGAGGTCCACTCTTGCTGATGCTGATCTCAAACTACTGGATTTAAACAATCTCCTCCTGGACCTCCCAAGTGCTAGAATTACAGGCCTGAGCCACTACATGTAGCCTCACCAATTTCTTTGGTGTCTCCAGTATGTCCCTGGGGGTATAAATTATTCCACATATGAATCCAATCAAATTGTGTCTCCTTTAATATCTGAAGTCAGTATGCTATATTTGTTCTGAATGTTCCTCCAAGTCCTTTTATTTCCAGTTTTCTCCTAAAAAATAGTGTGCCAATAGTATCGGCTGCATCTTTATTACTGTCATTAACCTCCCAGTTACACTACAATCTCCTCTGCTCCACTACAATCTCCTCTGCTCATAGGAGGGCCTATTCATTTAAACTTCTCCAGCTCGGTGCCTGTGGCTCAAGTGGCTAAGGCACCAGCCACATACACCTAAGGTGGTGGGTTTGAATCCCCAGCCCGGGCCCGCCAAACAACAATGATACCTGCAACCAAAAAAATGACCAGGCGTTGTGACGGGCGCCTGTAGTCCCAGCTACTTGGGAGGCTGAGGCAGGAGACTCGCTTCAGCCCAGGAGTTGCAGGTTGCTGTGAGCTGTGATGCCATGGCACTCTACTCAGGGGAACAGCTTGAGGCTCCATCTCAAAAAAAATAAAATAAACTTCTCCAAACTGTTTCAAAAAAAAGTTAGTTTTTTCAGAAAGAGACTAGGAATTATTAGTTTTTTATCTTGCTTTCCCCCCAGGGAAAATCTCTGATCTGGAACTTTGGAACTCTGGGTAAGGACAATAGCAAATTTCTTTCTGAATGATGCCCTTGGTTTGAGAGCTAAGCATTAGTGGGAGTGCAGGCAACAGCTGGTAGTCTTTCTTTAGTATAAACCTACCATCTTACAAACTGGAGGAACAGCTGTGGGACCCAAGCATTTTCAGCACTCCACACTCATAGGAAACCTGCTTTTCAGGACTGGTGGTTGTATAACAAAAGGGAGCCCCATCTTTAAATGGCATTTACCCAGGTTTTAGCCTTTGCACCAGGTAGTCGGGAGTCAGGATGAGAAGTTCTTATGTCATTTTCTTCCCTGAAAGAAAGGGAAACGCTGTATTCTTGACTTTAGCAGTCTTGAGTGAAGTCTCTGCTTTTGTTGAACTTAGGATGGGAGGAATAATCTTGGTTCATTTGCCATGGATTTTGCTTTTCTTACTAAAATTCGTAGGTTTTTGGAATAGTTTTTTGTTTGTTTTGTTTGCCTTCAAAACCATCTATTTCCAGAGGCTTGATATGGTCATTTTTGGTGGAGGGGTGGGGGGGGATTGTTTTTGCTTTTTTAATAATGTCCATCAGTCCACCACCCTGGGAGGCAGGTCGAGAGTGCTACTGATGCGGTCCTGATATACATCAATCCTTTGATCTTTATTTTTGAAAAGTTCTTTGAGGGTATAGCTATATGGTTCAATAGTTTTGTTTTCTTCTGCTACTTTAAAAATAATGTTTCATTATCTTTAAATCTTTGTCGGTTCTGTTGAAAAGCCTATAGTTATTCTTATGTTTACTCTTCTGTAAGTCATGGCTCTTGTTACTAGCTGTAGATTTTTCTTTGTCACCAGTTTTCATCATTTTGACTTTTTGGGGGGGGAGGGTGAAGTTTCCTTCCTATCTTTTAATACTTAGAGTTTGTTGAATTTCTTGATTTCATGGATCTGTCAGTCTGTAGTTGTCATCAGATTCAGAAAAAAAAATAGCAAAGATTTTAAATTTTTCCCACCATCTTCTAACTTTTGTGACACAAATTGCATAAACATTGTATTTCTTGATAATGTCCCAAAACAATATGCAGTTATGTTCTCTTTGTTCTCTTTGCTTCTTTACTAAGATTTTGTTCTCTTTGCTTCTTTACTATCTTCTGAGGGTTTCAATTTTCTCTTATTCAAATTTGGTGTGTTTGTTATTTTATTTTTCATTTTTAAACTCTAGTAGTTCCGGCTTTTTTATACAATCTTGAACATATGCAAAAACATCATCATAGCTATTTTAATATTCCTATTTCAATACTATAATCTTAGTCATGTTTCCCTTTTTGTTACTATTAATTGATTTTTCTTCTGGGTATTAGTCAGATTTTCTTGCCTCCTTGCATACTTGTCAAATTTTTGCTCAGTATTAGAATTTTTCTCTTCTTTTATCTAATTTTTTTCCTATGTGATAGGTGCTATTGTATGCTGCAGTGACAGTATCACATCATCTAAGTTCTGTAGGTTTGTTCATTTGGTAAGCAATTAAGTTACCAACACATCATTTTCACACTCTCAGACTTAGTTTTTTTTTTTTTTGTTGAAGCTTGTCTGTATCTGTTCTTTAATCCTCAGGGGGTGGGGCTTATATTTAAAGACATAGTCTTTTCTCTTAAAGTTTGACATGTCTGTGATCTCAACTAAATATCCAAGGAGTTCAGAAAGGTCTCTATCTTCTGTCTGGGCAGGAATTCCAAGGTCATTCATCACTTCACAATCTACAACACTTCTCTCAGTTCTGGGGCCCTTGCAACACTGACTTTCCACCAGCCTTAGGGAAACTTTCCACATGTGCAAATAATATCCAGGTCGTGGAGCATAGAGAGCCCTCTGCAGATTGAGACCTATGTCTCAGCAAACTCTCCTTTCCTGTAACTTACTGTACTAATCTCAGCCTTTCAGTTGCCCTGACCTCCAACATTATTTTCCAGCTCAGCATTTTTGTCACTTGCTCTTACTGGATTCCAACTCCTTGCATTGTGTGGGAGACAGTTTCCCCACCAGAAGGCCTGGGGAATGTGCTGCTCAACTTGTTTGGTTTCCTTTCCTTGAAGTCATCATCATTTCTGGAAACATTTCCTTTTATTTTTTTCTGCAATTTAATAGTTGTTTAAAGTGCGAAAGTAATTTTGTTCTAGTTAACTTAGATATGAGAGAAAGTTTGAATTCTTCAGTGTTACATAAACATTTCTGTCTTTGTCACTTTGAAAATAAACTGATATAAATCAAATTTATAATCATTTTAAAAGATAATTATCTTTAGCAACTACCAAAATATTATTTATTAGTATAAAAATAACATTGTACAAATATCTTACAAGATCACAGTAATTCCTCTGGATAGAGTGCAGGTGATTTAATTTAGTAAAGTTGGCATCTAGATATAGTATACATTCTTACTAAATAAAGAAAATAACTTAAAACTAAATTTATTTATATTTATTAAATACCCAAGTAATACTGCTAACCATTAAATGAACCCATTAATGGCTTTCTATTTTTCTAATATGTTTTGATGAGTCAATATATTTTAATTACTTGAAAATGAATGAATGAATTAAAGTAAGTATAAATCTATCAACTATATTTTCACACATGAATGGTAAAACAGTTATGCATTTTGAGCAGTGGGCCAAATGGAAAATGATTTTTATTTCTAACCATTTGCTACTATGTTGACCATCAGTAAGCTAAACTCTGTTACTCCATTTATCCACACTAGTATTGTGGGAGTTATTAATGCAAATGAAGAAACTGATTGATAAGGGTAATTTTTTTGTATCATTATGAGTAGATACCACAGTGTTAGGACTAGGAATTAATAACTAGGACTTAGCTGGGCTCCCATAGCTCAGTAGTTAGAGCACCAGTCACATGTACCAGGACTAGTGGGTTTGAACACAGCCTGGGCCTACTAAACAACAACAAAAAATAGCCGGGAATTGTGGTGGGTGCCTGTAGTCCCAATTTCTAGGGTGGCTGAAGCAAAGGAATCCTTTGAGTCCAAGAGTTTGAGGTTGCTATGAGCTATGATGCCATGACACGCTACAGAGGGTGACAAATGAGACTTTGTCTCAATAAAAAAAAAAAAAAAAAGAACAAACCAGGACTTGTACATGAACATTATTAAGTCTGAGAACAGAGTGCTCTTTTTCTTCTATATAATTTGAATGCTGGCACTGCATTTCTCAATATATTTTCCAAACTAAGTGGCAGTCTGATAAGAGCTAGATTAAAATAAAGGTCAAGTAATGATGACAAGATTCCTTCCATTTCACTTTGACACAGTTTGACATAAGCTACAATATATGCCATGTCACTGACCATCAATCAATCATCCATGCAAAAAAATAATGTGGAAATGAAATGGGTAGGTAATTATATCTTTTATAAAGCATGGAGGGAAAAAAAGGAAGTGAGACACAGGCTATATGCTGAGAAGGGTGGACCAAATACTGTTTTATATGAAGTGCTTGGTTAGTATTTAAGGACAACAGGCCCAGCGCAGTGGCTCATACCTGTGATCCTAACATTCTGGGATGTTGAGAAGGTGCATCACCTGAGTTCAGAAGTTCAAGACCAGCCTGAGCAAGAATGAGACCCATCTCTACAAAAATTAGAGAAACTGAGGCAAGAGAATCTCTTGAGCTCTAGAGTTTGAGGTTGCTGTGACATATGACACCACAGTACTATACTCAGGGTGAAAGAATAAGAATCTGTCTCAAAAAAAAAAATTAAGAACAACAAGTATTACTGATTTTTCTTCACCATGATACATATAACTATTTTTGTCCCTAGTATAGTTTTGTCAAAAGTCTATAATATCAATTCATTTTGTTCCTTAAGAAGAGCTGAGGTTTCTTTCTTTATTTATTTTTTTATTCTTGAGTGGTTCTTATTTTATTGATAGGCCTTGGATAGTTGTACTTGAAATATTATGGGTTTCAAGACATTCTAGCTTCCTATGCTCAATAAATATATTTTTAATCAAAGTGAATCAATTTAGATGTGATGAGGAAAATAATAATAGCAACGATTTAACATTTTTGAGCATATACTACTTAGTCAAAACACTTTTAAGAAACATACAGCTTAAAATTCCAAAAAGAAGCTGTTTTTAAAGTCTTTACTGTGGCTGCAGATAAACGTAACAGAAGTCATCATCTGGCACAGCCTCAGAGAAGATGTGAGTTGGCACGAGCTTATGTGAAGGAAGCTGCAGTGAAAGTTAGAGGAGGGGCTGATAAGATCCTATTGATACTGCATCAAACCATGCCCAGGAAGTGCTATGCTAACATTTAAGGAAGGAAAACTGCCAGTTCATATCAAAAAATAGTATGATTCTGTATGCATAAAACCTACTGTTACACATGTCTCTACTTAAATAAAAAAGCATATACCTTTTCAGCATAATATATTACTATTTTCTTTAAGAATACTTATTAAACTTTGTAATATTTCATGTTAAAATGATCCACTTAGTGTATCTGAAATGAAGGATACGTATGTTTGATGGATCTCTGTGACAATTATAATCTCATATGTACTTCCCAGGTGGCTACAGGGGGTGAATGGAAGAACACTGTGACTTTAGACCAACGGTGTCCAACCCGTGGCCCACACGGGCTTCATGTGGCCCAGGATGGCTATGAACGTGGCCCAACATAAAATCATAAACTTACTTAAAATAAAAGGAGGTATTTTTGTGATTTTTTTGTAGAACTCAATTACATGATTCTCAAGCGTGAACTTTGTAGAAAGCAACAAGGTTGTGTCAACAACATCATTTAAAATAAAACTACGTGGGCTCTTGCTATCTGTACACAGACATGGCGTGGCTTCAGTTTCATGCAGTGTGTGGCTTCCAGGGTGTTATCCTCTAAGCACAGATGGTCAAATTGACACCATGAGGCACCACATGAGCTTGAGGTGACTTGGCAAGGTAGCAATTATCAGTAATATTGCCATCTACTTTGCAAGTCAGGTAAGCACCTGTCTTTGATTACTAAGGGTATTTCCACACCCCAGCAGCATCTCACACATCGCCTACCATGCTTTGTAATCAGCCCTCTGTGTTGTCTGCATCAGTGAATGGTCAAGATGAGGAAGGGCTCAAATCCTGCTATCTATTTTTCTGTCTATTAATTTTCAGAATAAAAGTAAATATAGCCCATTATCTATTATTATTTTTTAATCCCAGCATGGCTTCTACAACATCTCAAAAGTAAACTAAACCCCAGAAAGAAAAATTATGGATGAAGGAAGATTCTTGAAAGAAAAGTGGTAAATAGTAAGACACTCTGCTTAATCGTATGGAATTTGTGCAAGTTTTCAAAGAATGGAATTTGAGAAAGCATATATGCAAAAGCATGCTGACAAATTTGATATATACAAAGAACTATGTTGTAAGGACCAAATGGCAGAATTAAATAAAAGTCTGTTTTCTTAACAATTTTTTTTTTAAAGTTACAACTCAGATGGACACCACTTTAAAGCTTGTTCTGTGGTAGCGCATCTAAGAGCAGCAAAACACAAATCCATTTACCGCTGGTGACTTTATGAAGCAACGTATGGAAAACATGGCAGATATAATTAACCCCCCAAAAAGGGGGCATTTCTCAAATCAGTTTGTCTCACCCGACTAAAGCCAGGTGAATTGAGGAAATTAGAAAAACTATCAATAGATGTTTGGAGAGTAAAGCTACTCATTTTAAATTTTATGCTTGGATGGATGACAGCAGTGATGATACAGATATGGTTCAACTCAGCATTTTATTAGAGGTATAGATGATGAAGATAATGTCACCAAAGAAATGGCTTCTTTAAAGCCACTAAAAGACATAAGAGATATATACAAAACAGTAAAAATATGCTAAAGCAATTTTCTTTTTCCATTGTCAATATATGTGGGTATAGCTATTGATGGTGCCTGGCAATGGGAGGTAAAAGAGAGAGATGTATAAAATTAATAGAAGACAATGCAACTGCCACCCCAAACTCACATTTAATAAAGTATCATTGTGTAATACATTAAGAAAATTAATTTGCAAAAGCTTTAAAAATGGATAACATGGCTCAGCACCTGTGGCTCACATGGCTAAGGCACCAGCCACACACACCTGAGCTGGCAGTTTCGAATTCAGCCTGGGCCTGCCAAACAACAATGATAGCTGCAACCAAAAAATAGGCATTGTGGCAGGAACCTGTAGTCCCAGTTACTTGGGAGGCTGAGGCAAGAGAATCACTTGAGCCCAGGAGTTGGAGGTTTCTGTTAGCTGTGATGCGACAGCCCTCTACCTAGGGTGACAACTTGAGGCTATGTCTCAAAAAAAAAAAAAAAAAAAAAGGATAACATTTAAATCATCTTCAAGACTGTGCATTTCATAAGGACCAAGGGATTGAATCATTGCGCATTGAAGAAATTGCTAAAATTATTGATGCTGTGTACGGTGGCATCATTTTCTTTTTGCAAGTAAGATGGCTAAGTCAAGGCCAAAGGCTGGAAATAGTTCATGTTTGCAGTATGTGATCACGCCATTTATTTTATCAAGAACCATAAATTTGTGCCAGAAGCTGAGAATGCAGCCTGGCTTACAGATTTAGCATTTTTAGTGTATTTAATAGCTTGGTTAAATGAGTTAAAAATGTGTCTTTAAGGTGAAAACCAAACTATCAGTACAATGTTTCAAACCATAACAGATGAAAGTGAAATTATGGCGAGCTCAAATTAAGGCAAACAATTTTACATATTTTAACACTTCAGTTAAAGAAGGACCTGTGAGCAGTGAAAAATACAGTCTTGCTTTCTGATTTGATACAAGAATTTGAAAACAGATTTCAAAATTTCAGGGGCAGTAATCAGTATTTTGTTCCATTTGTAACTTCAGTAGACATAGGTATGTTACCTGCTGATTTTCAAATAGCACACACAGCTACGATCTGATGTTCAACTTAAGAAAAATTTGATCATGTTCTTTATTAAACTTTCATAGGTCCTGTGTTCCCAGAGACAAATATCCCTCGCTTCACAATCACACCTCATTCATGTCATTGCTTTTTGCAAGCACCTATTTTCAATAATGAAGCACATTAAGAGTGAAGTTAGAACCAAAATATCTGATGAGCACTTTGAGAACTCACTGAGAATTGCAACTACTTCATTGAACCAAAAGTTAATGAATGAGTTTCTCAAGTACAATATCAATTATCCCACTATTTCATGTGGCCTACTTTGACTTTTATAATAAAAAATATTTTTAAAAACCACATTTTATTGTTTTATTGCTTAGATGTGTACATTTTCTATATTAGTGATCACAAACTTGGGACCCGCTTGATGATTTTAAAAGACTTTCCTGAATGGGCCACTGCACAATTAGAATAATTATGTGAGGACTTTTTGTTTATCTATGGTGGTGGACATCTTGAAAATTATGAATGTATCTTTTTACCTTCCTCCCTTTCTTCCTTCCTTCTTTCCTTCCTTGCTTCCTTCCTTCCTTCCTTCTTTTTCTTTTTTTCTTTCTTTCCTCACCAGCTTCCCTTAGTGTTTGTATATTTAATGTGTAGCCCAAGACAACTCTTCTCCTTCCAGTGTGGCTCAGAGACACTGTAAGTTTGGTCATCCTTCTTTAGACTGATCTTTCTATATTTCCAGATTAGAAAAGGAAGTCTGGGATAGATCCCTAAAACATGCAGATGCTGAATTGTGAGACAGTATCTCATAAGGCCTGTAAGCACATGTGTACTCACAGCAAAATTAATTTAGAAAGAGAACGGGTGCTTTAAAGCAATTTTAACAAGGAATCAGTTTGATGTTTTCATTCACTTTACTGGCATTGAATAAGTATAATGGAGAAAAAAGTATCCAATGTACACACCCCTATTATAAGACTAATTTAAACCTTGTATATGAAAGCTATAACCAAATAGCCTTCGAACATGCAGAGGGGGGAGGGAAATGGGAGGGGGGATGGGAGGAGGGAGGGGGTTTGGAGGGATTACTTTTGAGGTTTGTCTTATAGGGGTACAGGTGAATCTTTCTATGAGTAGAATGTGAACATTTTAAAGCAATAACTGAGAAAATGACATGAAGGCTGTGTTGACCAGTTTGATGGGAGTATTTCAGAATGCATGTGAAAACCCCACACTGTACCCCAGAAGAGTATCAATGTACATAGTTAACACTCAATTAAAAAAAAATCATATTTAAAAAAAAAAAAGAAAAAATTGTCCTGGGAGAATACTTTATGAGTAGGAACCCATGGGCAGTTGAAGCTGCACCAAAAAAACATTACTGGGATCTGATCAAACTAAAAAGCTTCTGCACAGCAAAGAACACAGTAAGTAAAGCAAGCAGACAGCCCTCAGAATGGGAGATGGTATTTTAAGGTTATGTTTCAGACAAAGGTTTGATGACCAAAAGCCACAGAGAACTCAAACTTGTTAATAAGAAAAGAATAAGTAATCCCATTTCATTGTGGGCAAGGGATTGTAACAGAAGCTTCTCTGAAGAAGATAGACTCATGGCCTACAGACACATGAAAAAACACTCATCATCTTAAATCATCAGAAAAATGCAAATCAAAAACACTCTGAGATGTCATCTAACTCCAGTAAGAGTGGCTCATGTAACAAAATCCCCAAACTATATATTTTGGCATGGATGTGGAGAAAAGGGAACACTTCTGCACTGCTGGTGGGTGTGCAAGCTAATACATTCCTTTTGAAAAGAAATATGGAGAATACTCAGGGATCTAAAAGTAGACCCGCCAATTGATTCCGCAATTCCTCTCCTATGTATATATCAAAAGGCCAAAAATAACTTTATAACAAAGAAATTTGCACCAGATTTTTTATTGCAGCTCAATTCATAATATTCAAGTCATAGAAGAAGCCCATGTACCCTCAACCCATGAATAGATTAATAAATTGTGGTATATGTATACCATGGAATATTATGGAGCCTTAAAAAAATGGAGACTTTACTTCTTTTGTATTTACATGAATGGAGCTAGAACATATCCTACTTAGTAAAGTATCTCAAGAATGGAAGAAAAAATATCCAATATACTCAGTAGTATTATGAATCCAATTTACAGTCACTCACACTTTCATATGAAGAATAGATCACAACTATGTCCCAGGATGAAAGGGGGGATGAGAGGGGATGGGGCAGGTCAGGCCGAGGGAGGATGAATGGTGGGATCACACCTATGGTGCATAATGCAAGGATATTTGTCAGATTTATTAAGTATAGTGTATAAATGTCTTAACACAATAATTAAGTAAATTGGATGAGGTTTATATTAACCAGTGTGATGTAAATGCTCCTAGTTCTATATAAAATCAGCACATTGTACCCCATACATGCATTAATGTGTACATGATCTATGTGTTTATGATTTAATTTAAAAAATCCTAAAAAAAAATGATAGCACATTCTGACCTACTTGGTTTTGTCTTAGAATGCAAAGGTCAATTAAAATTGGAAAATATCTAAATTATTAAAGGAGGAGACATATATAATCATTTCAATGGGAGCTTAAAAGATTCTGATAAGCTGCAATTACACTGCAATGTCTTTATGTTAAAAATCCCTTACTGAAATAAAATAAGATAAAAATCTCAAAAAAAAATAAAAATAGCCTTGGCAATGTTGGATTTTTTCTGGATCCACAAAAACGAAGTACTATATTTTCTAAATCTTCAAAATATGATGTTGGTATTTTAATGGGGATTGCATTAAATCTGTAGATTGCTTTACGTAGACTAGACATTTTGACAATGTTGTTTCTTCACAGCCAAGAGCATGGTATATTCTTCCATTTCTTCTACTATTTTGTTTCTTAGGTGGTTGTAATTTTCTTTATAGAGGTCCTTGACATCTTTTGTTAGGTATGTTCCAAAGTATTTCATTTTTTTTAAGGCTACTGTGAAGGGAATTGTGTCCTTGATTAGCTTCTTATGTTGGCTGTTATTGGCATATACAAAGGCTACTGATTTGTAGACATTGATTTTATATCCTGAGACATGACTGTATTTGATGGCTTCCAGGAGTCTTATCATTGAGTCATAAGGGTGCTCTAAGTATAAGATAATATCATTGGCAAATAGCGAGAGTTTCACCTCCTCTGCCCACATTTGGATGCCTTTTATTTCCTTCACTTGCCTGATTGTTTCAACAAGAATTTCCAACACTGTGTTAGATAATAGTGGTAATAGAAGACAACCTTGTCTGGTTCCAGTTCAAAGAGGAAACACTTTTAGTTCTATGCCATTCAGTATAATATTAGCTATGGGTTTGTCATAGATGGCTTCAATCAGTTTATGAATTGTTCCACCTATGCCTATTTTCTTAAGTATTCTAATTAGAAAAGGATGCTGAATCTTATTGAATGCTTTTTCTGCATCTATTGAGAAGATTGTTTGGTCTTTATTTTATTTCATTTTATGTTTTGCTTCTGTTGATATGGTGAATTACGTTTATGGACTTGTGTATGTTAAACCAGCCCTGCATCCCTGAGATAAAATCTACTTAATTTGAAGAATTTTTTTAATGTGAAGCTGTAATCTATTGGCTAGGATTTTGAGGATTTTTGCATGTATATTTACTAGTGAAGTTAGTTCTCCTTTTTAGTTGGGTCTTTTCCTGGTTTTGGTATCAGAGTCATGTTTGATTAGTAAAATGTGTTGGAAAAGATTCTTTCCTTTTTAATTTTTTGGAGTAATTTCTGCAGTGTGGGAATAAACTCTTCTTTTAAGATTTGATGGAATTCGGGTGTGAAGTCATCTGGACCAGGGAATTACTTTGATGGGAGATTTTTTATTGTATCTTCAATCTCAATTCTTTAAATCAATTTGTTCAAGAGATCTATTTCTTCTTTATTAAGTCTAGGAAGAGGGTGTTATTCCAGGTATTGATCCATTTACTCCACATGTCTAATTTCTGGACATAGAGTTCATTGTACTACCCAGAGATGATCAGTTGTATCTCTGTGGCATCTGTTGTTATTTCCCCTTTATCATTTCTGATTGAGGTTACTAGATATTTTACTTTTCTGGTTCTAGTTAACCTGGCTAAAGGTTTATAAACTTTATTTATTTTTTTGAAAAAAAACTTTTTGTTTCATTAATTTCTGCATGGTTCTTTTGTTTTCAATTTCAATTAATTTTGTTATTAAAATTGTTTTGTTTTCAATTTCATTAATTTTGGTTATTTCTTTTCTTCTTCTGTGTTTGGGATTCAATTGTTCTTCTTTTTCCAATTCCATAAGATGATTCTTGAGTTTGTTGATGTGCACTCTTTCAGTTTTTCGAATGTATGTGTCTAAAGTGATAAAGTTTCCTCTTAAGACTGCTTTTACTGTATCCCACAGGTTTTTGTAACTTGTGTCTGCATTGTTGTTATATTTGAGGAATTTTACAATTTTCTCTTTTATCTCCTCCTAAACCCAACCATCATTAAGCATAAGGTTGTTTAATTTTAGTGCCTTTGTGTGGGAATGGAAGTTTATCTTGGAGTTGATTTCCACCTTTATTGCCTGGTAGTCTGAGAAGAGACAAGGTATAACTTCTATTCTTTTAATTTTTCTGAGGTTTGATTTCTATCCTAGTATGTACTCTATTTTTGAGTATGTAACATGAGATGACAAGAAGAAATGTATATTCTTTAGCTTTGGGATGATGTGTTCTCTATGTGTCTAGCAATCCCATTTGTTCTATGGTCACATTTAAGTCCTTTGTACCTTTCTTTAATTTCTGTTTAGAGTGTTTGTCAGGTTCTGGCAAAGGAGTGTTATAGTTCTATGCTATTATGGTGTTATGGGATATCATATTGCTCAGACCTCTCAAGGTCTGTTTCATAAATGTGGGAACATTTAATTTGGGTGCATTCATATTTAAAACCGAGATGTCTTCTTTTGTATTGTTTCTTTGCCAGTATAATGTGTTCATCTTTTTCTTTCTTAACTTTAGTTGCTTTAAATCTGGTTGTATCTGAAAATAAGATTGCTACCCCTCCTTTATTTTGATTTGTATTTTCTTGAAATCATGTTTTTCACCCATTAACCTGGAGTCTTGATTTGTCCTCCAAGGCTAGGTGTGTTTCCTGGAGATGGAACGTGGATGGCTTGTGCTTCTTTATCCAATTAACCATCCTGTGTCTCTTCAGTGGGAAATTCAATCCATTAACATTTATTGAGATAGTTGATAAGTTTGGTGGAGTTCTACTCATCTAATTTTGTGAAAGTCCATTGTGTAGTTTTGTCTTTTGCACCATTGTGGAAGCTAAGTTTTGACCTTTAGCTTATGGGTGTTTACTTTGATGGGGGTGCTTTGTGATGGCCAGTATTGAGAATAGTATGTGTAAGTATTTCCTGTAGAGTTAGTCCTGTTGTGGTGGATTTTCTCAGTGCTTGCATATCAGCAAAAGATTTGATTTCTCCATCAATTTTGAAGCTTAGTTTAACAGGACACAGAATACCGGGCTGAAAATTATTTAGTGTAAGAATTTTGAAGGTGGGGGGGCGGAGCCAAGATGGCGGACTGCAGCCAGCTTTTTACAGAAGCTCCCGTCCAGAAGGAGGCTGAAAGGACAGAAGCTTAGCAAATTAGCTGATGGTTTGGAGCAGAGACAAGAGAGAAGATTGAAGAGCGTACTTCA